>BSBK01013845.1:0-125454 GCA_027943335.1 Chamaecyparis obtusa | reverse complement strand
ATATATATATATATATGAAATTTTTTAATTGCCATTTAATTTTAAACACATATTAACATAACCCACTAACTCTTTAATATCAAATTTATTTAAATCTTACTATTTTTTAATACACAAAAATCATATTTCATTATTAAATTTATTAAACAAATTAAGTACACAAATAAATATTAACTAGATCTATAATATAAATCCTAACTAGCCTAACCCTATACATACATATACATATATATACATACATATACATATACATAGATATATATATATATATATATATATATATATATATATATATATATATATATATATATATATATACATATATATATATATATATACATATATATATATATATATACATATATATATATATACATATATATATATATATATACATATATATATATATGTATATATATATATATATACATATACATATATATATATATATATACATATATATATATACATATATATATATGTATATATATATATCTATATGTATATGTATATATATACATATATATGTATACATATATATGTATATATATATATATACATACATACATATATATATATATATATATTATATATATATATATATATATATATATATATATATATATATATATATATATATATATAAAGTGGCACTGCCACCATTGTTCAAAAAAAATAAATAGTCAAAATACTTTGGGTATTGTCTTTTTTTGTATTCTTGTATTTAATTGTTGATTTTATTGCATTTGCATTTATCTTTATCTCATCTGTTTAGTTTCACCGAAAAACATTATGCAGTATTGGTAACGAAAATAGAAAAAAATATTTGATTTGCAGATAACATCCGCATCAAACATAAATGGAGATTGAGGAATAGAAAAATTTAAAAATAAAAATTCAAAAAATATCCGTGTTGAATCTATTGAAATATATTGTAATATATATTAGTTCTGCGCCCTACCATATATATATATATATATATATATATATATATGAAATTATAGATCTAGTTAATATTTATTTGTGTACTTAATTTGTTTAATAAATTTAATAATGAAATATGATTTTTGTGTATTAAAAAATAGTAAGATTTAAATAAATTTGATATTAAAGAGTTAGTGGGTTATGTTAATATGTGTTTAAAATTAAATGGCAATTAAAAAATTTCATATATATATATATATATATATATATGAAATTTTTTAATTGCCATTTAATTTTAAACACATATTAACATAACCCACTAACTCTTTAATATCAAATTTATTTAAATCTTACTATTTTTTAATACACAAAAATCATATTTCATTATTAAATTTATTAAACAAATTAAGTACACAAATAAATATTAACTAGATCTATAATACAAATCTTAACTAGCCTAACCCTATCATCTTAACGTATTTCTCAACCTACTTCCTATCCCATCACCCTCTTCCTTCCAATGACCCACATGTCAAGTGGTAGAGGTGAAGGACAAAAATGTCAAAGGGGCTGCAAAAGTGTAAGGTTCAAATACTTAGGAGGGGGTAAAATGAAAAATAAGTTTGAGGTCCACTATAAATTTACCTTTTCTAAACTGTAAGGTGGAGCAAGTTTGAAAAGGTGATGACTAAAATAATAAGCATGGTACGCATGCAAGAAAGAAATATACATTTGTAAGAAGAGTGAAAAGGTCAAGTGGATGACAGAGCTTTCCCAAAAGGCACGAAAGGTAAGAATTAATGTTTTTGATTAAGGAAAATAGGTTTTAATGGGGCCCCTGAAACCCTTATAGATTAAAATTTTAACATAGATAGAGCATTAAAAGTATACAACAACAAGATAGCTAAAGCATAAAATAACAGTCCACCAGCAAACAGCAAGCAAAAAACTAGAAAACAAAGCCAAGGACAGAAACAAAAAACCAAGACAAGCCCAAAGCCAGGAGAAAAGCTCAGGAAAATTCTCTGAGAATCTCTGCTGCATGAATCTCGAGGCTCAGATGCTCTATCAGCCACCTCCTTGGGGTCTGACCAATCTTTATCAGGTTCTTGGGTGTCCTTCTTCATTGTGCTAGATTTGGTTCTCTTCCTCAGGCCTTCCTCCGAGACTTATCTTTGCCACTGTTGGGAGACTCCTCCTTGCTACCCCTGTGTTCCTCAATTTTTCTAATCAACACCTTTATGTTGTCATTAGAAGCTTTGAGAATGTTGTAGCTTTGTTCAACAATTTTTTGCAAGGTTCCCTCCATGCTCTAAACTCTATTCTTCACTTCATCCACTCTATTATCCATATCATTCTTCTCCTCAGTAAACCTATTCTTGTTGCTGCTATTCTCCCTCTCTAGTCTGCCCACCCTATATTTTAACTCTTGGATTTCATGATAAGTCCATTTAGTAGTTCTATAGCTATCAATAACACTATTTTTAGCATTTTTGAGCACATCCATCTAAGGGTTTTCTTTTGTGATGTCTCTCAAAATAACTAGGGCAGGGTCAATAAGGTCCTCCATTTGAATTTTTCCCTCCTTATTCTCCTTAACCAAAGTTTTCATCATTTCCCTCTTTAGACCCATCCTGATAGAGACATTATGAAAATTTCTCCAGACCACACTCTTTTCTTTGTCCATAATCTTGCAAGTGTACTAGTCAGTCCCATACTCATCACAACCCTTCTCATTTTCCTCCTCTCTCCCTTGATTGTCCTCTTCCTCACCGCTATCCTTCCCCTCCTCTTGCCTTTCCTTAGAATCTTCTTCAGTGTTCTTCCTTTTATTCTGCCTCCTGTAAGGTTTGACAATAGAAACCTCCTCTCTATTCGCAAGCATCTTAATAGTAATGGTTCTATTTCCTTTCTTCTTCTCCTTAATTTCCTCTTCTTCACAGAAAGTATCTTCCTCCTCATCAAAATTTTCACCCTTCGTGTCCATACCCTCTGCCTCCTCATTGTAATCTCTATCTGAGGAGATCTCAATGCCTTGCTTAGGGTTGGGAGTCTCCTTTTTCTCCATTTTCTCTTTTTTAATTTTCTTTTTCCCCTTTTTGGTCTGAGGGGAAGCCTCTGCATCCATGTTTGAATGCATATCTTGACTTTCCTCAGTATTAGAAGGGATATACTCTTCTTCTCCTGAATCAATATCCTCATCGAAACCCTCCTTACCCACTTTCCTCTACTTAATTTATTTCCCTATAGTCCTAGCCTTAAAAAATTCATAAATTAGCAGCAATAGCCCCTCATGGAAAGTAGGGTTACCAATAGGCTTCTCCCTATAATCATTAATATTCTCATTGATAGAAAGATATAGGTAAAAAGGAATAGAAATCTTAGCCCCAGACCTGAAGTGGTTAAGAAGCACGAAGTGGTGAGATTAGATGCGGTCAAATCTCATGTCCAGGGAGTTATACTTGATAATCACCCTCAACACAAACCTCCCAGTGACTTGATGGACATCGGCAGGTAGTAGGTGATTTTATTCACAAAAGCCTTCTTTTCCTCTGCACCTTTGGAAAATTCCATCACCACCTGGCTCGAAATGTGCCTATCTCTATAGAATTTCTTCCCAATAATGGGGGATGCCTGTGACCGTGAAAATAACCTCCTCCATCACCGTGAACTCCACCCCATCAATTTTGACACTCCCCTCATTCCAATTCTTAACCACGGTTTTAGTAATAGAGGGTTTCCACCCATGAAGCCTCTCAATGAAAGAAGTAACATCACCTTTACTCAAAATGCTCCACACCTTAGAGCACCGTTGCCACTTCTCAGCCTCATCCTTTGGTTCCCTCTTGTGTCTTTCCCCCACCATTTTTGCACTCTCTCTGCAAGGTTTTCTCCTGATAGCAATGTCTTTTGAAATCTAAATCCAATGAATGATATTCTCGATCCTTCTTTTGAACTCATGAAAATTAAACCTAAAAGTAGGCCTCAAAGTGCGATGGTGACAATTACTCAGGTATTTCATACTTTGGCTTTCGTACTTACAACTCATTTTTCAACACATTTCCCACAAAACATAAAATTTCATTATTATCATTTAATGTTTCCCAATCTACCCAGGATTCTCTCTTTTTCAATTAAATCTTTGATTTCAAGCGGAATATTATGTTCATCCATCCATCTTTTCATCTCATCTTTCTTGACTACCAGTTGGCCAGCCTGTCAACCACTTGATTTGCTTCCCTATATTCATGAGCCATGTGGACTCTATCAAAGGACTTAAGAATTTGAATGCTCTCATTAATGATATTAGCAATCGTCCAAGTAGGCTCATTTTTCTCATTAAGGCAATCTATTATATTCTTTGAGTCTCCTTCTAGCCACAGGTTTTCAGATTCCTATATCCCGAGAAAGTTTTATAGTTTGATGGCTGCAATCACCTCCACATAGTGATTAGTTTGCACCCCCAGAGGAGCTGTAATAGAAGCAATTCCTTTCCCATGATCATTTCTGATGATTCCCCCAACCCTAGCCTGGCTAGGGTTTCCTTTCACAGCCCCATCAAAGTTATCTTTACACTAGCCCTCAGGTATGAGAGTCCATCTGTAGTCCTCCCTCGTATTTCTATCATTCTCCTTAGTGATGAGAAGAGGGTTACAACCTTTGATGATAGTATAGTTTTCTAACAGAGCATTAAGGCTTTTTTGAAAGACCACCTTAGCATTGGTTTCTTTCTCCCTAAAAATTTGGTTGTTTTGCTCCTTCCACACCCCCCAATAGAGATGGGGCAGAGTCCAATCCCATAAGCCCTTGCTCACATCCCCAATCACCCATAATGCCACTGTTCAAAGAGATCCCTCATGTTATTGGGAAAAACCTAGGTCAACTTGAAGAAAGACAGGAAAGAAGACCAAATATCTCTGGTGAAATGATAGTGAATGAAGAGGTGGTCAACACTTTCACAATGATTTTTGCAAAGAATGCATCTATTAAGCATCAGATGACCCCTCTTAGTAAGGTTGTCCACTGTCAAGATATGGTTTTGGAGCATTATCTAGAAAAAAATGTTGATTTTGGGAATAAGGCCAGGATACCAGCTTTGGCCCAGGCATGGACAGTTTCAATGTTTTGCATGATTTCATAGCCTGAGGCCACAGTGTAGTTGTCATCCTTAGTCATCCCCCAAATAATAGCATCCTTTTTGGGTGACAAAGGGATAAGCCTTATCATGTCCATCAGCGGCTTAAGCTCCTGGGATATCTCGGTCAGGTTCACCCATTCATCATTGATCCTGTAGTCTCTCACTCTGCAACCAAACCTTTCCATCCATGGTATCACCCATCTATTATATGGCTCAATGTTCCATAAAGGACCAAATCTAAGCCAAAATTTGATATCTTCCCCATTACCAAGTTTCCATTTCGCTTTCTCAGTGGCTAAACCTTTAGTCTTTAAAATGCCATTCCAAATGTTGGAGACCCTTGGGTCATTACCCCTGTTGATGAACTGCTTAAAATTAATATTGGTAGAATACTTATCCTTCAAAATATCCCTCCATTCCCCCTTGGAGTTAAAGATCCTCCATATCTGTTTAGCTTGCAAAGCCCTGTTGAACTGCTTTAGATTCCTAATCCCCAAACCCCCCTGCTTTTTAGGTCTGCAAATATTCTCCCAGGCCACAAGCAGGTACTTCTTATTGCCTTTGGGACTAGCCCATAGAAACTTCCTCTGAATAGACTCCAAAGTATCAGCCACTTTGGAAGGAATAGAGAAAAGGCTTAAAGCATAAGTAGGAAAATTCTTCAAAGTGGATTTGATTAGAAGAACTTTTCTAGCCTGACTCAGAATAATACCCTTCCAGCCTACCAATTTTCTGTTGAACCTATCAATGAGGTTGTCCCAAAAGAGGTCAGGAGGTTTGGAGCCCATAGGGAGCCCCAAATAAGTAGAAGGGAGAGAGCCAATACCACAACCCAAAATACTAGCAATTTTCCTTTGTCTACCCTTAGGGGTGTTGACAAAGAAGACCAAGCTCTTGCTCTAGTTAATGAGTTGGCCCATGGCATTAGAGTAAGTATTGAGAATGGACTTCACATTTTTGGCTTCTTTCACTAAAGCCTCTCCTCCTAAGATGGTGTCATCCACAAATTGCTGATGAGAGAAAATTAGGGGTCTGAAAGAGGGTTTTAACCCTGTAATATCACCTCTGCTCCTTTTGTCATGAATAAGTCTTCCTAGGCACTCTGCTAGAATGATGAAGAGGATTGAAGAAAGGGGATCCCCTTTCCTAAGCCCTTTAGAAGATTTGAAAAAATTAGTGGGAGAACCATTAACCATCACCACAAAAGTGGGGGTGTAGATCAGTTGGGATATAATCTTTCTAGTTTTATCATTAAAGCCAAAAGCTTCAAGAACTTTATCCAAGAACATCCAGTCCACCCTGTCAAAGGCCTTTGACAAATCTAGCTTGAGCAGGAAACCATCCTTTTTACCTTCCTCTAAAGAATGAATAACCTCATGCACAAAAATGATAGAATCAAGGATTTGTCTGCCAGGGACAAACCCCGTTTGTTGAGGAGCAATAATCCTTGGAAGGATTTTGATAATTCTATTGGTTAAAACTTTAGAAAAGATCTTATAAAAAGAGTTGCAAAGACTAATAGGCCTGAAATTATCAAAAGAGTCTACACCTGTGACTTTGGGTATCAAAACCAGAAAAGTAGCATTGATTTCTTTAAGCAGGCACTTCGCACCAAAAAATTCCTAAACCGCTTTGACCAGGTCATCTTTAATAACTTCCCAATACATCTAGAAGAAAAAAGTTGGGAAAACCATCAGGGCCAGGAGCTTTCTCAGCAGGCAAAGAAAAGAAAGTCACCTTTATTTCATCTATTTCTGGAATAACCACTAGGGACCTATTCTAGCTAGTATTAATCACCCTAGGAATGGTCTTGAGAATATCCATCTGGTCCTCTTCTCCAAGGTTGATCTCTTTGGTAAGGATATTAGAGAAATACCTAATAGCTTCCTTAGTAATCTCTTTATCTTCCTCAAAAGAATCATCCCCCTTTTTAATAACACTAATTCTGTTGGCAGCCCTGTGTTTCATAGTAGAGAGGTGGAAGAATCTAGAGTTTTTGTCTCCTTCCTTTAACCACACCGATCTAGACCTCTGCCTCCAAAACATTTCCTCTTTGCTCACAATGTTGTGAAGATCAACCAAAATAGTCTTTTCAGCATTCAACCTATTCTCATTATAGCCCATGTTCTGAATCTCTTCCTGAACCTCAGCAAGATCTGCCATAATCCTTTCTTTAGACAGATAAATGTTCCCAAAATCCTTTTTATTCCACTTTCTGATCTCCATTTTAATGTTTTTGAGTTTTTTAGCCACCTTATACATAGCTATGCCTTCCACATCAATGCCCCACCATTCCCTAATTTTCTTAGAAAGACCAAGATGAGAAGACCACATCTTCTCAAATCTAAAAGGGAAAGCCTTTTTCCTATTGCAAAGCTATAAGGTGAGAGCAATAGGGGAGTGATCTGAGCTAAGTCTCACCAAAGAGGAAAGTTTTCATTGATAATGGTTCATCCAATCCATAGTGATAAGAGCTCTATCCAGCCTAACCTAAATACACTCCATCCCTATTCTTCTATTAGACTAGGTAAACTTTCCACCCCCTAAATCAACATCCATGAGAGCCAAATCATTGATCAGATCAGCCAAATGTTGTCTGCTTTCCAAGTTCGGTGGGAGCCCACCTAACTTCTCGATAGCCAAAAGGGGGGTATTGAAATCTCCCATAATAATGCCCTTAGAGTCTCCCAACTTGGTCATCAGATTGCTAATTTTAATCCAATAGTGCCTTCTACCATTCTTTGTGTAGGGGCGTAGATATTCATAACAAACCAACTTTCCTAATCCTTGATATTTTTGAATTGAATAATCAAAATTTTACCTTCATAAAAAATATCTGCCATTAAGTTGCCCTTCCATATCACTAACAATCTTCCAGAAGCACCCATAGAATCCGAAGTTGCAGTCTTCATCCCTTTACTGAAAAAAATACTTTCAATCTTCTCCTTCTTCATTTTCATTTCCTGAATCAAAAAAATATCCGACCTATGATCCCTAATCATATTACTAACAATTTCCTGCTTGTGGATTCCATTGAGTCCACAAATGTTCCAAGATATGATCCTCATAATTTCTTTTGGGGGTATGTTTCCTGGATGGTTTTATGGGTCCCATCTGTAATACCCCAAAAATGGGCTATAAGTTCATTAACCTCCTACATCTACAAATCAAATGAAATCAACATCGAAGTCCTAATCTAAGGCACATCTAAACATCATCGAATCATAATTGATTATCTTAAATTCTGCATCAGGGAATATTCCTAGCAATATTCCTAATTATCTTAATTATCTTTAATTTAATAATTATTTGGCAATAAATCACATTTATCCTAAGTTTGATTAATTGAATATTTTTATATTTAATTAATTAGATTTAATATCTTGCCACTTAATTGTGTAATTAAATTGAATTCTATCTATTATTAATTATATTATTTAATTTTGACAATAAATCTAATATCTTATGAATAATTGATTAAATTCTTATTTAATTAATTAAAGCAAGTTGTCATTATTTAATAATATAGTTTTTAATAAAAGTTTGATTAAATAATTGATTAACCCATAAATCAATTATTTATTTTCAAAAATCAGTTAAGTTGAGCATAAATCACTTTATTTATTAAATTAATTCATAAATAAAACATGCACAATCATAAAAGCAGACAACTATCAATTATCAATTAAAGCTAAACTCTATTTTGAGTTAAAACTTAGCTTTTGCATGTTTTTGTGAATTAAATTATCTTTATTTAAAAAATAACTCAAAAATCAACCTGAGTTATTTGAGTGATTTATGGCTTTCTTCCATGCACCTCCAAAGCCTTGGATTTCTATAAAACCAAGGCTCAACTCTTCATAATTCATCTCACAAATTGCAACTTACTCTACAGGAATCATAGCATATCAGATTTGGAGAATTTGCACAATTGGAGCTTGAAAGATAAATTTGAGGATTCGAAGCTTTGTGAGATCAATTTCAAATTCATAGCTTTCATATTATTGTTAGAATTTTCATTCTCATATCATATCATTTCTAGATTAGCATTGCATATCAATTTTCATATTAGCATAGATTCATATTAGTTTTCATCATATTATTGCATAGAAAATATCAAAAAAATAGATTATTTGCATTCATATTTCATATCAGTTTGGCATTCAAATCCTTCATTTAGGTGTCATCTAGGTCACTGATCTCAATAACAATCTGAGAACATTAATCTCGCACCTACTAGAAGGTAGTAAATCACTTGGTTAAATTAGATTTCAATTTTGCACAATTTTGATTTTTGCTAACCTCTAATGTTTTACTGAAGTGTTGTGTCTACAGATTAGGTACAATTTTCACACACACACCATCCGCTATGTTTCTTCTTGTTTATTCCTTTCTGATTTGATTCTTGCTCCACCTGCCTGGGGTGCTTGATTTACTTCTTGTGTCAGCTTTAACCCTGCTTCTCATAGCGGCCGGAGACACTGGTGATGGGTCCCTACTGCTCTTCTTTTTCTTTACAGATATCCAAGGACCCACATTGTCATCTTTACAACTATCAAATAGAGCCTCCATTTTGGATATTTGACCTAGAGATGAGGCAGATACCAGTTCAAGGATTCTGTTAATCTTCCTTGGAGATACCCATGAGCTTCTACTTAAGTTTGATTCCTATGAGAAAGAAGGGCCCTAGACCTCCACAGTTCCCCCAATCTCCTAGGTGGAAAGCATAAAGGAGTCGTCTTTGATTTCCTCCACTATGAGCTCCCCATCCTCAGGGAGAGTCCTACCTCCTTTATCCCCCACCCCAACAACATTATCTTGAAAAATAGGGCTATCTTCACCAACTTCCTTTTCTTTGTTTCCACTATCCATCTAGGTCTTTAACTGCTCCCTATTCTCAATGCTTTTCTCTCCTTCCAGGCACTGGTGATTAGGAAGGTTCCCCATTTTTTCCTTGGGTCTCTCCCCTTGAGGTTCCCCCTCAGGGATATTTCCAATAGGGACTTTCTCCTTCCACACCTTACTGGATCCTTCAACTTGATTCAGTCCTTTTTGCTGATTCTGGGTCTCTTTTCTCTTCCCTTGCTTGATTTGGGCCTTGTGAGCTTTTTCCTTCTCTATGACAATAGGGCACATTTTGGCCTTGTGTCCCACATTTTTGTAATGAAAACAGGCGAAAGGCACATTTTCATAGTCTATCTGCTGCACACACCTTCCCAATCTAGATTGGAGCTCAATCACTTCTGGCATATCCTGGCCTTCAATCACCCCTATGCATATTCTGGCGTGAGTCTTTTATTAGCTGCTGTGATAGGATTAATAGATAATAGCTCCCAAAAGAACTGGCAATGCCATCAAAAACATCTTCGTGCCAGTATTCCAGGGGAAGTTCTGGAAGCCTTAATGTTGATTTTTTTTTTTTTGAAAATAAGAAGCATGAAAAAGGTAACAAAGATAAATGATATGTGGGTGTGGGACTCATGTGATGTCCTTTCATTACATAGCTATACTTTTTAATTAATTAACAATTGAGTTAGCACTAACAATGGGGTAATATGAAGGGTTTAATATTCTAACCACTTTCTTAGTGAGAGAATAATGGAAGAAATATTCTCTGTCACAAATGAGAATTAAAATTATTCTCATACATTTTCTAGAAAATTATTTTCTTTTAGCACTAACAATGGGATAATAGGAAGGGTTTAATATTCTAACCAATTTTTTAGTGAGGGAATAATATAAGGAATATTTTATGTCACAAATGAGATTTAAAATTCTTCCCATACATTTTCCAGAGAGTCAAAATGACTCTCTAAAAAATATATGGAAACAATTTTAATTCCTATTTGTGACAGAGAATATTCATTTCATTATTCTCTCAATAAGAAAGTTGTTAGAATATATATATATATATATATATATATATATATATATATATATATATATATATATATATATATATATATATATATATATATATATATATATATATATATAAGCCAAAGTGGACTAGCCACCATATTTATATTAATATAAACTGATTCAAGGACTCATCTGTGGAAGAATTAGGAAGAAACCCCAGAGTCATTGTCATATACATGCAAGGAAATTATAATTCTATTTACATTTAGTTTTCCTCATAAAAACCACGCATCCATGACGGATGATACAATAGCTCAAAAACCCACTTATTGGGTAGATACATAACGGACAAAACCCCCAAAAGATCCATCATAAACCCATTTGTAATACAACATGATAGATACAAATTTTTAATAAAAAAAAACCAATTATGCAAGGATAGCATTCATCCATGGGAGAGGATGGATGCTGCACATGATCCCATACCATCTTCCAACCAACGGGTGGAGCCGTAAAAATCATTGCATCCCAACCATCAAGTGTAATCAAAGCTGCAAGGGGAATGGTAGAAGACTGAGCAGGTGAAAGAGGAACATTCAGATCAGGTAACTATTGTGAAGTACCGGGAGGTAGTTCTTTGTAAGATGAATTCACTGGCAAAGGTTGAACCAGTGGAAGTGGTGAAAGCAAAAGATCCAACACCACATCTTGTCCATGAGGTCCTTCCCAAGAACCGGGCTCATAATCTGTAGATTGTTGCTAATAATTCGGTAGCTCCTTTTCTCCATGGCCCATTTGAAACAATCATAGGCCATCAAATGTTTGTGACTTGTCATGAGGTCATGGTGAGAAAACAGTCCACCAAGCAATGCTTTACTTGACCAAAGTTCATACTTCTATAGTGCCTCCATGAGCTAAATGTCTGAAATGAACTAAGGATGAACTATTTTGTTGGCAATATGAATCACTAACTCAACTGATTGCAATAGGTCCATTAGGTTGGATAGGAAGATTGATACTAGTTGTGTTGGAAATACAACTAATTTAGTCCTTGGTGAGAGCACATTTTCACCAATAATCCTGCGAACTACCCTGTAGTGGAGCTTGGAGTTGCAGATGAATACTTGTTCAATTTCTAGGCCATCAATTCTATTGGGGAACAGGAGCTCAGAGGCAAGCGGGAATATGAATACCCTAAAATTCCTTGGCAAGAGTTCAACATGAAGATAACCACAAGTAGCGCAGTGAGGAAACTCCATTTGGAAATAAAAACATAGTGTCAAAACAAGAATCTAGCCTATGAAGAAAAACCACTTACCATTACTACAAGCCAGGGTATTTGAAAGTAGTGGATGAGCATATGGTATTTGTGCCAATTAAGACAAATCTCCCATAATCTGTGCTCGAGGTTGTGATGGTATAGGGCTCATAATAAATCAAGGTGCATGTCAGATAAGCCACACATATCATCTATGTAAATACTTACGAAACTGCAGAAGCAATGTACTTAGCCTGAGGTTGTAGATTAGCAATGGTGGCATATGGATGAAGGATGATGATTCAAATTAATACTCCTCAGATTACGCATTCATTGCTACATCACCCTTTCACACTTCCACAAAGGCATAAAACTTATGACATATGGGCAATTGATGTGTTGTAACTTACACCCACCAAATAACAAGCTCCACTGGCAGTTTGCACATGGGGTAACCTCAAATCGACACCTTTGAGCAAGTTCCATCATATAATGTCTTGTCAAAGATAAGTATGTCTTGAAGTTTTACATCCTATTTTGTGATATCATCTGGATGAAACGACAGTTCCTCATTACCATCACAACCTTTATTTGCAAGATGGTCTACCAACGCATTTCCTTCCCGCAGTGTGTGAGATATGAATACTTCTTGAAAAGGGTTTAGTAAGTGCCAAATTTGTTGTAAAATGTATGTAAGTCTTCAATTATGTGATACACAATTAATACATGCTTTGATTATAATCATCAAATCACCTTCTATATGAATATGCTGAAATCCTCCAATTTTAGCCAGTACTAAGCCTGCAAATAATGTCTGGGCCTCTGCCATATTATTTGTTCCATTTGGGAGTGGACAACATTTAATTTCTAGCAATAAGCCTTGGTGATCATGAATGCATATTCCTGCACTTGATTTCCTCAAGTTTCCTCTTGTAGAACCATATTAAACCCTTCCTATTAACCCATTGTTAGTGCTAACCCAATTGTTAATTAATGGAAAAACATAACTATGTAATGAAGGGACATTATGTGGGTCTCACACCCACATATCTTCTACCTTTATTACATTTTTCATGCTTCTTGTTAAAAAAATAAAAATAAATCAACATTAATTCTTACATTTCGTGTCTTTGGGGAAAGCTTCCTTTTTGGATCTCCTCTCTCATCCTCCTTGAATAAGGTGCCATCCACTTGACCCTTTCACCCTTCTTTCAAATGTACCTTTCTTCCTTGCATGCATACTATGCTTGCTGTTTTGGCCATCACCTTTTCAAACTTGCTCCACCTTACACTTTAGCAAGGGTAAATTTAAGGTGGGCCTCAAATTTACTCTACACTTTACTTCCTCATAGACATTTGAATCTTACCTTTTTGCAGCCCCTTTGACCTTTTTGTCCTTCACCTTTACCACTTGGCATATGGGTCATGGGAAGGGAGAGGGTGATGGGATAAGAAGTAGGTTGGGGAATAGGGTAGCATGATAGGGTTAGGCTAGTTAGGATTTGTATTATCGATCTAGCTAGTATTTATTTGTGTAGTTAATTTGTTTAATTAATTTAATAATGAATAATAAAATATGATTTTCATGTGTTCAAAAAGAGTAAGATTTAAATAAATTTTATATCAAGAGGTTAGTGAGTTATGTTAATATGTGCCTAAGATTATATATATATAGGTAGGGTGCAAAACTAATATATAGGAAGAGTGTAGGACACACACACACAAACACACACACACACACACACACATATATATATATTTGAAAATATGAGTAAAACACAACAATCAAAAAAATTTCTAACGTACGACAATAGATATAGGTTTACTAACAAATTGATGTAGCACAACACTCTCTGTTAACAATAAAACTCAATTACAAGATAAAAAAAAAAGATTTGAAACCTTCAATATTTTTCATTCATCACTGACTGCCTCTACAATTCGCTGCAAACTCTTAAGTAACTAAAAAACCTAGAAAATCAAGAAATCCAAAAATTACCCTTTTTGGCAATTTTTTCTATAGTTGTTTTTTGTCATTTTTGGTAATTTTTGAAACAACACCTAAAAAGCTGAGTTTTTACCTAAACATTCCCTTGACTAAGTTAGAATGAATTGCCAACTAATATCCGAGATTAGAAACATAAATTCAAATTTATTACAAAAACAAAACTAGAGAAAAAACACTAAAAGCTGATTTTGGAGCCCTAGATGAAACTTTCAGCTCCTGAAAATGTGCTAAAATGGACCCCAATCAATCTGAGATCATTGGCAAAACAAATTTCACCTCTTGAGGCATGCACCCAAAAAATTTCAACAAAAACCCAGACCTAAGTCAAACGTTATGACCTCTGGAAGTTTTTGTATGAGTTTATGACCTACGGAAGGTCCTGCATCACAAATGCAGATGTTAACTATGGTTGACTTACAATACTCCTACAAGATAACAAAAAAATACAGAGTATACAAGAGGTGCCCAAAATGACCTACCTCAAAATCTGTGCCAAGATGTGAGAGAACACTACGTGAGACTTACCTAACCAAAATGGTATAGCCAAGAGGGCATATTTATCTCGACACGATAAAATAACTTTAACAATTATTCTCATCTTACTATAGTCTCAACCCTTAAATGTAATCATTTATCAGATGATTAAATTTTAATGGGAAACTATATAGTGATATGAGATATTGAGGAGTTATGGTCATAAATGAATCTACAAATCAATCCCTATAATAAACATATTAATCCTAAGGTGATTTGAATATCAATGAATATTTTAGAGAAATGTAAACAAGTTATTATAACTTTAATCTAATAATTTAATAATTACATTAAATACTCTAAATAATTGATATAAAGTGTTAAAGCTAATTGATTTAAAGTTATTATAACTGTCGGTCGCCATAACAAGCCCCACAAGTAGGTTGTAATACCTCAAAAATGTAATACCCCAAAAATGGGCTATAAGTTCATTAACCTCCTATATCATCAAATCATATGAAATCGACATCAAAGTCCTAATCTAAGGCACATCTAAACATCATCAAATCTAATTGATTATCTTAAATTTTGCATCGAGGAATATTCCTAGTAATATTCCTAATTATCTTAATTATCTTTAATTTTATAATTATTTGGCAATAAATCACATTTATCCTAAAGTTTGATTAATTGAATATTTTCATATTTAATTAATTAGATTTAATATTTGCCACTTAATTGTTTAATTAAATTTAATTATATCTATTATTAATTGTATTATTTAATTTTGACAATAAATCAAAATTCCTATCTTTAATTGATTAAATTCTTATTTAATTAATTAAAACATGTTGTCATTATTTAATAATATAATTTTTAATAAAATTTTGGTAAAATAGTTAATTAACCCATAAATTAATTATTTTATTTCAAAAATCAGTTGAGTTGAGGATAAATCACTTTATTTATTTATTTAATTCTTAATTATTATGCATATTCAAAAGAAATAGTTAAACTCCAAATTAGAAAAATCAATGCAAGTTATTGACTTTTTGGAACTCAACATCCTTTTGGAGTTCAAAAAGCTGATCTAAACTCTAATTTGAGTTAAAAAGCTATTTTTGCATGATTTTGAGAATTAACTATCTTTCATGATCAGATAACTCAAAAATCAAGATGAGTTAATTTGAGTGATTTATGGCTTTTTCTCATGCACCTCCAAAGCCTTGGATTTCTATAAAAACAAGGCTCAGCTCTTCATAATTCATCTCATATTTTGCACAATCACGCTGGAGAATTGGAATTGAAGAATCAAAGCTCTTGCGAATCGGCATTTTTGTGAGATCAATCTTATTTTTGCATTCATATTTCATATCATTGTTAGATTAGCATAGCATATCAGTTTTTAATAGCATTCATATCATATCAATTTATCATTCTTATTGCATAGAAAATATCAAAAAAATAGCTTAATTACATTCATATTTCATATCCATCTTTTGCATTCAAATCCTTCGTTTAGGTGTCGTCTAGGTCACTGATCTCGATTACAATCTGAGAACATTAATCTCGCACCTACTAGAAGGCAGTAAATCGCTTGGTTAGATAGCTTTCAATTTTGCACGATTTTGATTATAGCTAACCTCTAATGTTTTATTGCGTGTTGTGTCTATAGATCAGGTACAATTTTCACACACACATTTCTGGCGCCCACCGTGGGGCCTACCCACTTTTGCATGCTGGTTTTGATTTTTTTGAGAGCTAAAACCCCAAAGTTTCAAAGATTTAATTTTATCTCCCAAACGGCTTGGAATTTTGGTCTGAAATTTTTTTATTAAGTTGGTGAAATGTTAGGAAAGCTACAGTAAAAAATTTAGAATTTTTTGAGATGTTTGAAATTTTTAATAATTTTTTCTTGAAATTATAGAAAAAATTAATATCTGACGCAAATCAGCATATTTTTTAGAAATTCTTATATTTTCGGAAAGCTATTTAAATTTTACAGGGGGTCCATTCTTTGTATTTTAAATTTGGACATGATATCATAGCTCAAATAGTCAATTTACAAAAACTAGTATGTTTTGATAAAATGGGTCTCTAGGGCACAAATGAAGAGATTTTTCTAAAATTTTTGCATTTTTGGAAAGCTCTCTGTTTTTTAGTAGGGGTCTTTATTCTTAATTTCTATTTTTGTGGCCAAAATCATATCAAAAAAATTAGATCTTGTTGACTAGGTCAAATGCAGCAAAAAAAATAAAGTTTTGTGATGGGTATGCACTTATTTTTTTACATGGTTCAATGAATGATATGAGTTGTCATTTGGGTTGATTGCTGGTTATTATTACTGATAATAATTGATTTTTAGAGCTAACCCTATGGTTTTCATAAGTTGAATATATTTTGCATATCTTGTTTGCTTGTTTGCTTGTTGGAGAGTTTGTCACTTGCTTGCATGGAAAAGCTCAACAAAAATTGTTAAAAATCAAGTAAAATCTACTAAGCATGTTGCAAGGATCCCAGGTATTCTCCTTCATCTAATAATATTTTGATTTGGGACTTAAAATAAATCTCTTATGTGTCAAGCTTGTGTGCATCTTTTCATGCTTTTGATCTATTTCTACACACTTGCATAATTGATACTAGGTTGTGAACCCTTAAGGATTCATTAAGTAGTCTTAGAATACTTGTGATTGATCTTGATTGCTATCTTGGGTTATTGGACTCGCTAATCCACCGGCCCCTCATTTCGACCCCGTGGTTGCAATCTCAGCGCCATAAAGGGGAGGGGTCAACAGGACAAAAGCGTTAAATGTTCCACTTGGCAACCCTTTTGTGGTTTTAGGAACTCACTTGTTTTCTAAGTTGGGGACTCGTTTTCAGCTTGTGTGAGGTGTTAAGTGTTCCACCTTGTGGACTCATCTCATATTCGCTTTAAGCGTTAAGTGTTCCTCTTTCTACTTTTTGGGTACTTTTGGTAGATTTACTTTCGGGAATATATCTGTGCTCACATAGTAATTAGGCCCTATGAACACTATTCGTGATTCTTGAAAGATTGGATTCCCAGCAAAATCCTTCTTGATGACAGAATCTTTGTAGGTAGGGAGGATACTTAGTGCGTTTCACATTCAACTTGGTTAGTGCATCCTCTCTTATTGATCGACACATTCTCTCTCCAGAGAGGTTGATAGATCACGTAGGGTTGATATCACGAGCTTTGGTGAATCAAAATTGGTTAGTGTGTCTTCTCTTATTGATTGATAAATTCTCTCCCCGGAGAGGTTGATAGATCACGTGGATTTGATATCACAGACCTTGGTGGAACAAAACTTTGTCTTAGCGTGTCAGATTAATCTGCTTGTTTTGTTTGGGTTAAAAGTGAAGAGGTGTCAAAACCTTGAATCTGGAGCCAAGTCCTCTTGTGGTATAAATCTGTGAGTCATCTTTAGAGAGGGTTAACCGTAGCGGACAATCCCTTCACAGGGCAAACTACGTTGACGGAACCTCAAGCGGTCATAGCCATTTTCACCGTGGTAGTGATAGCCACTATATAAATGTCCTTGTGGAAGAAATCTCCACGGGTATGGTTCATTGTTGGGTTGTCAGATCTCCCTAGCAACTCTTGAAGATTAAGTTCTCAGACTGTGTCAAAACCCTGGTGCACCGGGATTGGAGTTCACCCCTTTGAATCATAAAAGTTGCAGAGTCAAACCATTACTAAAAACCCTAGAGAGGCCAATTTTTCACTTTCAGGTATATGTGCGTTATTGCAAAACTTTTTCAGAACATACACAATTAGTACTCTCAGGGATTAGCACAATTTGGTCACTTGATTGTTCATGTGCAAGGTTGCTTTTGCCCTTGTTCATTGTTTTCAGACGTGCTTGGAATCACTTGCTTGCTGTTCTGCGTGCTTATTTATCTACTTGGCTATTAAAAATGATCAAATCTGGTATAACCTTCAAAATTTGGACAGTACAATTTGCAAACAATCCAGAACTGAAAACCTTAAATTTTGCAAAAATTGACGTAAAGTTCTTTCTGGAGTCAAAATTCATTTCAAGAAGTCAAAAGTCGTATGACTTTTTGTCGAATGTCATTTCAGTAAAGCCCATATGTCATATGATTGAGAACCCAGTGTCGTATGAGTTTTCAAACCAGCAAAATTCAAGAAGCCAAAAATTGTTAGCAACTATCGTACGAGTTTTGTCAACTATCATTTCATCTCTACCCAACTGTCGTACGAGTTTCAAAACTGTCATTTCATTTATACCCAACTGTCGTACGAGTCTGCAGAGTGTCATTTGGAAAAATTTGAGAAAGTTGTCAGAAATTGTCAAATTGCAAGATATCCAATGTTTTCAGCCTAGTTCCAGAATCTATCAAAAATATCATTGTGTCAGGAACAGAGCAGTAGCTATTGAGCATTCTACCATTTTTTGAGTTTGATCTTTTGAATCCGATCTAGTCTTCTGTTTGATCAATTTGAGTCCTTTTTATCTCATGTCAAAACCTTGTCATAACTATCAATCTTCAATCAATCTTCAAAAATAGACTAAGTGTTGAGAACTCGTGTCCTCTATCTTTTGGGCGATCTATCCCATACATCCAGGGCACAGTTTCCTTCACCCACATCTCATTAGATCTTCAAAACTATCATAATCTTGACAAGGTTGCGTCATCCAATTTTTATGAATCAAATTGTTCTTCAGTTGTCTTCATCCTTTTTTTTGTTTCATTCAAAGTTAATGGTGGAGACCAGAGCTTCTTCACACAAGAAATCAGAAGAAACGTCTCAGAACTTACTTTTGACCAATACCCCGAGTCCAACTCTGGAACAACTCATCAAGTCAGGTATCTATGAAGACGACGGTCTCGGTAACTTTTGATTGAAAACTGGTTACATACCTCCTTTATCAACTCATAGAGGTAATCAGCAAACTCCTCCTCAATCTATTCCAGGGAGCCCAAAGACTCCTACCATGTCTTAAGTAGGGACAAACCATGATTCTCTAGGAGGAGGATCCCAGGGACACCATTCTCAACATAATGCTGACCAAGAACCTACCCCCTCTGAAATCCATCGATGTCAGAATGATGATGAATTCAAGAGAATGATGAGCCATTTCTTGAAAGTGGATAGAGAGGCATACTTTTTACAATTAGCCCAGGAAGGGGCTAAGCTTCCTCCCAACTTTAACGTTGATGATATAATCACACATGAGGAAGAAACTCCACTCACAGCTATGATAAAATAGATGCACGCTATACAAGTTGAATTTAACAATCTTAAGAAGGAGAAGGAACCCAAGGAGTTCTCCATGGAGGCCCTATGTCCTTTCCCGTTTGACAAAAACTTGTATATGCCACCATTCCCAAAAAGAGTGGAGATACCAAAGTATGACAAATATGACAGACACTCTGATCCTCAAGATCATGTCAGAGAGTTCTGTACGCAATCCATGGAATTCATGCATGAACCGACTTATCTAATGTGTCTTTTTCCTAGATCCTTGGGAGGAGCATCCATTCAGTGGTTTTCAAGATTACCTTCTACGATCAAAACTTTTGAGGAATTGATTAAATTGTTCTATCAACAATATTCCTACAATATTCAACATCCAATTACCATGATCGATATCTGTAACCTCAAGCAATATCCAGGGGAATCATTCCTAACTTTCCTCAAGAGGTGGCGAAAGAAGTTTTCTCTATATGCTAGACCAATTCCCGAAATGGAGAAACTTGAAATCTTTATCAATAACCTTGTTCCAGAGCTCAACTATCCATTACAAATGCAAGATCATGTATCTTTTGATAAAATGGTGGATAATGCAATTAAGATTGAGAAAGTACTTGTCAAGAAAGGAGAAATCACACTTCAAAAGGACAAGTCTGAATCTGGATCTAGCTCAAAAGATAAAAACAAGAGCTGGAATAGAAATAAAGGTATCATCTCTGACGGTGTTGTTGACACTATCCACACCCCATCAAAGGCACTGGCCTAAAATCTCACCCTTGCCACCAAAGCCATTGAAGCTTCAGAGCAAAAATCTGTTGAACCATCTCCAAAGAAGTCATTCAAATGATGGGATAATAAATGAAAGTTTACTCCCCTGGGAGAATCTTTGGAATCTGCTCTGAGGACCCTGATAGCTGATAACATGATCTCTTTACCACCAATCTAGAAACCTGATCCGGATCCAAAACCATATTGGTGGAAAGATAATGAATTCTGTGCTTTCCATCAGACTAAAGGTCACAAAACTAATGGATGCTTTCACTTGAGGCATACCATTCAAGACTTGATAGATCAAGGGGATATCATGATCGATAATCCTACCAGCAATAATGATCACACAGCATTTACAGAACCATTTCCACAACATGGAAAAGGAGTTTCCACTTCCCAGCCTAACATGGGGGCAAAAGTCAACTATGCCTACCCTGGAAACGATGCTGTCATCAATATGGTTGAACCATGTCTCTCTGAAAGCTGCAATGTCATCACAATTGTACGAAGAGATAGAAATCATTCCTCAGCTAATGTAGTTACTAGATCACAAGCTCAGACTCATCTGAAAGGACAAACACCAAGTTCATCTAATGTCCCTAAGATACCTTTCAATCTCGCATCTGCTTCTAAACAGAAGGTTGCCTCGAAATCTTCCAATCCAAAGGATACCAGACCTACATCTTACAGCATCATCCAACAACTCCAGCACACCAATGCCAAAATCTCCATGCTTGAGTTACTTCAAATATCTCCAGCTCACAGAGATATCCTAGACAAAGCTTTGCTCGGCTCTAATGTTCCTGATGATCTAGATCTAGACAGGTTCCAGACTATGGTTGGTCATCTAACATCTCCGCAATATATCTCCTTTTCAGAGGAAGATGACAACTCTTTGAGTCACCCACACAATCAGCCCTTACACATAGAAGTCTTGATCCAGAACCGTCGTGTCAAACGTGTGTTGATAGATGGGGGTGCAGGCCTCAACATTTGTTCTTACAACTTAATCACACAGTTGGGATTCTCAGAGGTGGCTATTGATCCTCGAAAGAAGATCACTATAAAGGCCTATGATGAACAGGAAAGATCTTCTAAGGGCACCATTGTCTTACCCATCCGAGTGGGTCCAGTCATCAAAGATACCACATGTCAGGTGCTTGATCTACCATTGGCTTATAATATCCTTCTAGGGAGACCCTGGATCCATGAAATGCAATCCATTCCTTCTACATATCATCAATTCTTGAAATTTCCCTATGAAGGAGTGGAAGTTACTATCCCAGCAGATCTGAATACAACTTGCAATACATTGAAGGAAAGTGTCGATAAGCTTGTTCCCAACAACAGAGAATCTTTCATCAAGCAACAAAATGTCACTTCCACATCTAATATGGATGACATTGCTAAAGATATCAATATCAAAGAAAATGGGATGGGAGAATACACTATAGAGCCAGTCTTGTCTCTGACATCTCTCCCAATCTCACCTAAGTCGTATGGCCAATCCTTGAAGCAGTCTAAATCAGAACCTAAGGAACCTATGGAAGCATACAAAAGACATTTTGTGGTGGAGCAAGTATCCAAACAAGAATTTGAAGAGGATGAAGCTGTGCTGGCATGGCTATATAAAGAGGATTCTGAATCTAAAATTGTTCAACCTAGTGAATCTATAGCACCTACAATCCCTGCTAGTTCATATGGTCCAGGAAACAAATTGATAGCCAAGATGGGATATTCCGGTCAAGGAACCTTAGGAATTAGGGGAAAGGGTCTTGTGACCCCCATTTCACATATTGGTCGAGCCAAAAAAGATACTGGTGGCATAGGGTTTAAGAAGAAACCCTATCATCTCAGAGGTGGTTGTTCTCATGTCATAGAACAAATTGCACCAGGAGAACCCCTTCTTAAGAAAGAAGAAACAAAACCCTCTGATGATGATTCAGATAGCTCTGAGCTTATCCCCTATGAAAAATTGCCTAAAGAGATCAAAGATCTTCTTGATGATACAGATGATCCTATCAGAAGAATTAATGTAGTAGAAACACAAGAACCTACTGTAGCGCAAGAGATGGTTGCACCACAAGAACCAGCCAATCTCGAAGGCAATCAAACTGATCAAGAAGCAGGGGGTAGTTATTCTGACACTGATTCCCATGAATATGAATTCAAGTCAGAGACTGAGGGTAATCCTTCTTGGGGTATTCATCCTGATTTCACACATTTTCTAAGATTTCCTAGAGATTCTGTATTAGAAGATGAGTCAAATGATTATGAATGGGGTGCCATTCCAGAAGAAGATGAGCTTATAATAGAGAAATCTATTGATGTTATTCACCAATATGTCTCTCAACCCAATGTAAGTCTAGAGTGAAACAATGAACTTAACGTGTCTGATCCACCTATGGCTGAAGAGGACTCCCATGATGACATTGAGCCTATTCACGAATTGAACATTTTGAGCTGTAATATCACCTTTGAACTTGAGCGTCGGGTTAGGACCAATGATGACATATCCACATCCGTGAACACCATATCCCAAGCCTTTCCCGCTTTGACTATCCAACGCCCTGATCTTATCGACCAAACTTCCACAAACCCAAACCATGGTATGTATACCTTCCCAAATGACTATGCCCTTGCCTGCTACCTCAATGCCATTGAGCCTATGAGTACTTCCATCAGTGAACCGAGCGTTAGCATGACCGAGTTGGACATCAAATATCTTAGTCAAAAAAACAAGAGTAAAAATAAAAAGAAAAAGAGTTCTGAGGGTGAAAACCACTTTGTGGCAGTCTCAAAACTGACAAAAGTAAAAAGAAAAGACGTATCTGAAGGTGAAAACCTCTCTGAGGCACCTAAGGATGAGATATTTGATGTCCTTCCAAGTTATTTATAGGATAGATCTCCAGTTCTAATTGAGCTAACTCAATCCATCAATTTGGGTACAACAGAGGAACCACAATTGGTACATGTAGCACAATCTTTATCAGACGAAAAGAAATAGAACTTCACTACCTTCTTATCAGAGAAAAAGATCAACTTTGCATGGAAATATTTAGATATGCCAGGATTGAATCCCAATCTCATTATGCACCATCTATCCATTGCTCCCGGAGTAAAACCAATCAAACAAAAATTGAGAAAGATGCATCCTCATGTTGCACTCTTAGTCAAAGCAGAACTAGAAAAACTCCTAAAAGCTGGATTCATCCGTGTCATAGACTACGCTAAGTGGATTTCCAACATTGTACCTATTTCCAAACCAGATGGTTCCATCAGAGTGTGCACAGACTTTAGGGATGTGAACAGAGCATGCCCTAAGGATGATTTTCCACTGCCTAACATTGATATGATAGTGGACATGACTGCGGGCTATGAAATGTATTCCTTAATGGATGGCTTTTCTGGGTACAACCAAATCAAAATTGCTCCAGAAGATCAAGAGAAAATAGCTTTCACATGTGCGTGGGGAACTTTCTATTGGAATGTTATGTCATTCGGACTCAAAAGTGCTGGAGCTACATATCAAAGAGCAATGACATCTATTTTTCATGATATGATGCATAGAACAATGGAGGATTACGTAGATGATACCTTGGCAAAATCCATGATTAGAACTGAAAATCTAACAGACTTGACCATGATCCTCAATAGAATGGAAAAATTTAGTCTTCGACTAAATCCTAAAAAGTGTGCTTTTGGAGTCACTTCTGGAAAGCTCCTAGGATACATCATCTCCAAGAAAGGCATTGAAGTTGATCCAGCTAAGGTCAAGGCTATAATAGAGATGCAACCTCCCACAAATATCAGTCAAATGAGGATGTTGCAAGGCAGAGTTCAATCTATCAGAAGATTCATATCACAGCTAGCGGACATCTCACAGCCTTTTACAAAAACATTACATAAAGGTGTGACCTTTGCATGGAATGAAGAATGTGAGAACAACTTTAAACATATCAAGAAGTATCTATCAAATCCACCTATATTGATGCCTCCTATTCATGGGAAGCCATTAATATTATATGTCTTCGCAATAGATACATCACTGGGGGCATTGCTAGCACAGCATGATGAGAACAAGAAAGAAAGAGCCATCTACTATATCAGCCAAACTTTAGTGGCCTATGAGAAGAACTACTCAATGATAGAGAAGGCATGTCTCGCTGTGATCTTTGCATTACAAAAATTGAGACACTACATGTTAGCTCATACTACTCATTTGGTAGCTAAAATTGATCCACTGAAATATCTCCTAAGCAAAGCTGCCCTCATAGGTAGACTAGCTAAATGGGTCATGCTCTTGAGCGAATTTGACATTGAATATGTTGAAAGAAAAGCTATCAAAGGACAGGTCATTGCTGATCAATTAGCTGAAGCACCACTGTTTGATGATACACCCATGCAAATGGAATTTCTTGATTCCTCTATCATGCACCTCTCTTCTAGAGCATGGTGGTTATTCTTTGATGGCTCCTACACACAGAATGGATCTGGAGCAGGCATATTGTTCATCACTCCTCAAGGATACTCGATACCCAAAGCATTCAGATTAAAGTTTCCTTGCACAAACAATATTGCTGAATATGAGGCACTTCTCAATGGTATGAAAATGGCAATACAGTGGAGAGTTATAGAGATGCACATTCATGGATACTCACAACTGGTTATCCACCAAGTCAATGATGTGTACCAAACCAAAGATGAAAAGCTCATTCCTTACAAGAGAATGGTAGATGATTTAAAGAAATACTTCATCTCTATCACATTTGAACAAATACCCAGAATGGAGAATAAGGCCACCGATGCAATGGCGACACTATCTACTCTCTTACAGCAGCCCGAACATGAGCTACGCTACGAGTTCCTGGTGGAAGCCCTATCCTATCCTGCATATGACTCCCCTGAAACCCGCATGATCTACACTGTGGTAGGTTATGATTCATCCCGCTATAAAAATCTATTCTCCTATCTCCATGACCAAATCATCCCTGAGTCCTTTAACCATTTTGAGAAACGTAACCTTATCCGATCCGCATCCTGATATGTCATCATTGGTAATGATCTATACAAACGAGGTCTAGATGGTACACTGCTTAGATGTTTAGAATGGGAAGAGTCTCAATGTGCATTAGAGGAAGTCCACGAGGGTATATGTGGGTCACACTTGAATGGTTTAACGTTAGCTCGAAAACTTATTAGGGCTGGGTACTATTGGCCTGAAATGGAAAAAGAGGCTATTAAATTTGCTAAAAACTGTCAACAGTGTCAAGTACATGGCAATTTGATTCATGCTCCAGGGAGAGATCTGATTCCCTTTACTACACAATGGCCTTTTCAATAATGGGCATTTGATCTCATAGGTGCTATCCATCTGCACTCTTCTAATGGACATACCCATATAATCACAGCTATAGATTATTTTACAAAATGGGTAGAAGCAGTTCCTCTAACACAAGCAACGGGGAAATAGATCTCTATGTTCATCCTGAACTACATCATTTGCAGATATGGGATCCCTCACTCTATAATCATAGATAATGGGGGACAATTCAAAAACAAGGACCTAGATGAGTTATGTGCCAAGTTTAAAATTACTCAACATTGGTCATCTATCTACTATCCTCAAGGGAACGGACAAGCTGAGGCTTCAAACAAAAATCTCCTGAAGATCTTGCACAGAACAGTGAATAAAACATGAAGAGACTGGCATCTGATGATCAATCCAGCTCTCTGGGCATACAGAACTAGTATCAGAATGCCTACAGGGGCTACACCTTTCGCTTTAGTTTATGGGTCTGAAGCGGTACTGCCTATTGAGGTTGAAATCCCATCACTCAGGATCAGAATGCATGGACTTGTCACTGATGAAGACTACAGAGTGTCGAGGTTACAAGAACTTGAACTACTAGATGAGCGCAGACAAGCAGCGTATGATCATCTCAGAGTATATCAAAAGAGAATGTCTAGAGGCTACAACAAGAAAGTTAGACACAGAGAATTTCAGGTTGGCGATCTAGTGTTGAGAGAAAATCCTAAAAATCAATCACATCGAGAACGCAAGGGGAAGTTTGAACCCAACTGGCTGGGTCCCTTTGTAATCACTACTACTTTTGGCTCTGGTGCCTATCAACTCTCAACAACTGAAGGAGAACAGCTCTGAGAACCAATCAACATTCTCCATCTGAAGAAATTCTACGCTTAAGGCATTCAGTGCTTGGTAAATGTCCTGAAAAAAATCTTAAAAATCTTAAAAAGTCTTGAAAAAATGAACATCTTGGTGAAAACCTAGCAATAGGCACCTTGATGATTCACAAAAAAAATCAAAAATATCAAAAATTCAAAAAAAATAAAATGAAAAAATACAAAAAAATGAAAAAGAAGAAAAAGTGCCTTGGTGAAAACTTGGAAACAGGCGCCTTGGTAGCAAAAATAGAATCTCTGCCAAGATGGTGAAAACCTGGCAAACGGGTGCCACTTGTTCCAAATGCTCCATCTATCAGCACAATTTTGGTCTTTCCCAGCTTTCAGTCTTGCTTTAGTTGTACATATCTCCCAGTTTGTTTCAATATTTCCAGTTTTCAATAAGTCGGTCTGTACACCAACCAGCTCAAGCGTCTGTATCCTATCAATGTTTAACACTTGGGGGCAATCAATGTCATATCCTATGGTCTCCCATGTATCTTAGACATTTCCTATCCAGTCAGAGTCCTTTGAAGCTTCCTGTTGAGTCAGTCAGTCAGTCTCGTCTCCATAAAGGATTTTGCATCTACAACAATCAAACATCAAAACTCAACTGAAAACAATCTGTGCTTTTCATGCTTTTATCTCCTTGTATGCTTACTGATTCGCATTGAGATTTTTGCATATTGTGTCCCTTCGAGCTCTTCGATGATGTCCTTTATAGGATTTAGAGAGTGATGACTGGGGGCATAATCTTTTCTTTGTCTTCTGCTTGTATGTGAAAATCTAACAACTTTGGAAATTCCGGATTGAAATGGTGTCCGACTGTAAGAGCCTCTATCTTGAATTGGATGGCCATGCGTACCTCAACCATTGATACCCAGAAAATTCAAGGAAGTTTGATCTCACTATTGTCTTTTTGAGTAAGTTCTTTCTCCTACTGTGAAACGTGATCTTACCTAAGGATGTGAATGATAAAGGGTCACTACGGGTAATTCACACTAGATTTGGAATGATCTCTTGACTATTTGATGTGTTTGTAACGCAAGGCGTACTCAGGTCATCACAATGTTTATGTTTTGATGCTTGTACAAATTGCTATATCAAAATGGACATGATATTCAGGTCATCCTGGCGCTTGTGCCTTGGTACTTATATCTAATCTGACATTTCGAAAACAAAATCAATATTCATATATCCATGGTTGTTTGACCAGTGGGTGTTGTATTGATTCTTGCGCATACAAATCGATATTCATATGTCTATGGTTTCATGGCTAGTGGGCATTGTATTGATTTATCCGGTTACCTAAAAGTTCAATGATGATAACAAATTGACATATGATCAGTGACTAGCTCCTCGGTCTTAGGTTGCATTTCATTTTGCATGTCTCATTTCATTTTGCATGTTTACATGATCTCACAATGATTAAACGAACTTCAATGCTTAAACGATTCTTCAAATTACATCTTCAAATCTAACAAGAGCTGAATCTTACACGAAGGTTCCTCCAACGAAACAGCAAGTAGAATCCTTTTTCGGGATCAAAATCAAAATCTGAGATTGTTTATATTATTAACTACTTGCATATTTGACCTTCGATCATCACAGAAATCCATAATTCAACTTAACTGATTATCTAACATCAAACTATCAAAATTTCAACTTGGTCAACCATGGTCAACTCATGGTCAAACCTAGTCAAACTTGGTCTTTTTGGACCTCCAAACGATGTAGAATGCATTCTCGGACGTGTTTTAACCACTTCTCAAATCAATTAACATGCTTCTGAACTCTCAACGTTGACTTTTCTTGTCAGATTTTAATTTTAATCCCGAAGGGGGCATGGTATTGCATATCATTCAAAGTCTGTAATCAAATTTGAAATCATATCTTTATGGAAATCATATCTTTCATCAGTGATCAAGACAACAATCACGTCTAGTCACTGATTCATCAAAAGTCCTCATCGCTCGGGGCAAATCTATCATCACTTGGGGCATATCAGATTCATCGATCCATATCAATCTTGTATTCTCCTAATCTTGTAAACTGTATTAGTTTTTGCAACCATCAGATCATAGTGTTCTTTCCTTGGTTCTTCGGCAACTGAAGGATTCAGATGTGATACCTGCTAGTTCTGCTAAGACAATCGAGTTTAGAACGGGTCACTCACTTCTTTGCAATCCTAAGGTTTGGAATCAGGCGTTTTGACACTTTTTCACAATCATAGGTTCATTTTCTGTTATAGTGAACATTATCTTTGGTCATTCAGGACCTATTATCTTCATATCAAATCAATATCAATCAGCTTCTATCTCATATCAATTATCAATTTCAAACATCAGTTTCATATCTTTATCAAACACAGACTATCTTTGAACCACTGCGCTTCGCACAGTAATTCAAAGAGGGGCAAAATGTAATACCCCAAAAATGGGCTATAAGTTCATTAACCTCCTATATCATCAAATCATATGAAATCGACATCAAAGTCCTAATCTAAGGCACATCTAAACATCATCAAATCTAATTGATTATCTTAAATTTTGCATCGGAGAATATTCCTAGTAATATTCCTAATTATCTTAATTATCTTTAATTTTATAATTATTTGGCAATAAATCATATTTATCCTAAAGTTTGATTAATTGAATATTTTCATATTTAATTAATTAGATTCAATATTTGCCACTTAATTGTTTAATTAAATTTAATTATATCTATTATTAATTGTATTATTTAATTTTGACAATAAATCAAAATTCCTATCTTTAATTGATTAAATTCTTATTTAATTAATTAAAACATGTTGTCATTATTTAATAATATAATTTTTAATAAAAGTTTGGTAAAATAGTTAATTAACCCATAAATAAATTATTTTATTTCAAAAATCAGTTGAGTTGAGGATAAATCACTTTATTTATTTATTTAATTCTTAATTATTATGCATATTCAAAAGAAACAGTTAAACTCCAAATTAGAAAATCAATGCAAGTTATTGACTTTTTGGAACTCAACATCCTTTTGGAGTTCAAAAAGCTGATCTAAACTCTAATTTGAGTTAAAAAGCTATTTTTGCATGTTTTTGCATGATTTTGAGAATTAACTATCTTTCATGATCAGATAACTCAAAAATCAAGATGAGTTAATTTGAGTGATTTATGGCTTTTTCTCATGCACCTCCAAAGCCTTGGATTTCTATAAAAACAAGGCTCAGCTCTTCATAATTCATCTCATATTTTGCACAATCACGCTGGAGAATTGGAATTGAAGAATCAAAACTCTTGCGAATCGGCATTTTTGTGAGATCAATCTTATTTTTGCATTCATATTTCATATCATTGTTAGATTAGCATAGCATATCAGTTTTTAATAGCATTCATATCATATCAATTTATCATTCTTATTGCATAGAAAATATCAAAAAAATAGCTTAATTACATTCATATTTCATATCCATCTTTTGCATTCAAATCCTTCGTTTAGGTGTCGTCTAGGTCACTGATCTCGATTACAATCTGAGAACATTAATCTCACACCTACTAGAAGGCAGTAAATCGCTTGGTTAGATAGCTTTCAATTTTGCACGATTTTGATTATAGCTAACCTCTAATGTTTTACTGAGTGTTGTGTCTACAGATCAGGTACAATTTTCACACACACAGTATCAAACCATGTTCTGTAGGGGAAAGATGTTTCTACCTCCCAGGCTTCTACTCCTCCAGCCCACATGCCTCTGACGGTGCCAAGATTGTTTCTTCCAGCTCTTTCCGCCGCTCTCATAGCCCTTCTGGGCATGCTAAGACTAAGTTCAATGGCATGCAGGACAAACGGCATAATATCTCTTTAGATTTTTTTGGGCTGGCTTTTTCCCCAGGATATTTGTCTAATAGCTTTTACTCCCTTGGGGACAAGGATGGAATGGATGACACTGTTATTCCATGAAGTGCATCTCATGGAATGTTCATGGGTTGACAAACCTACATAGAAAATTTTCTGTCAGGGACTTGCATAGGTGTTTTTGTCATCTGGATGTTTTATGCCTCCGGGAAGTTAAGGTTTCAGGTTTCATGCTTGATGCTGCTTGTAAAGTTATCTGGCCCAAAAGCCTTCCTCTTTGTTCTCAGCATGAGGCTAGTCGAGGCAGAGTTGTTACTCTCCTTTCTCCTCGTTGGCATTCCTTTCTGGTTATCCAGGGTTCTGATCCCATGCAAAGAATTGTTTGGGCCACTTTCATTATTGAGAATCATTCCTTTGGCATAGTTAATTTTTATGCTCCCAATGATGCTGTGGAGAGATCTCACCTATGGCATTGGCTTGGAGATTCTCTCCTACCTGCTACCTGGCTTGTTTGTGGGGGTTTCAATATGGTGGAGATGGTGTCTGACAAGGATGGCTTTTTTCCCTTTCAATGGATAGTTGGTGAAAGAGAAGCCTGGTATTACATGCATAATAAATTAGGGCTTTTTGATCCCAATGTGGGCCACCACCGTTCTGATGGGGCCTGGCACACTTGGTCTAATTATAGGGCTTCTTCTGACATAATTCATAAAAATCTTGATCGTGCAATGATCTCAACTTAATCTTTTTTCTCCTTTTCCAAAAAGCAAGCATTACCGGTCACTCCTCTTGTTGATGTGACCTTTTTAGACCACTTTCCCATCTTATTTAATATTTTTTGGTAGATAGCTAAGGCTAGGCCTCCCAACATGCAATTTTACTTTAATAATTATGTCCTTCATCATCCTTCTACTGTGACCCACATTCATTGGGTTTGGAACCTTGAGCCTAGACCCACCCACTTGACAAGATGGATTCAGTGGTGGAATGATGCCATCAGGCATACAACTCATTTTTTGCACATCTATGGCAGACAATTGGCCAACTATCATCGTAGAGCCTATGATGTCAACACCAAAGCCTTGTGTGTTGCCATCGAAGCCTTAGCTCAGGATCCTTTCATTTAAGATCTGCAAATCAATCTTGCTAAGTTACGCCATCAGAAGCAAGTGGCTGACAACCATGCTGCCAGAGGAGCTCAAATCAAAGCTTGGCTACACTAGTTAAAGGTTGGAGACCAAGTCTCAAAAGAATGTTTTACTACACTTCATCCTTGACATACTAGTATGAGCATATCCAGAATCTGAGAAGGGCATGCCCTTTTCACGGAGCTTCTTGATGTTTTGCAAGCCTTTTTTCGTCACTATGAACAGGTCTTTTCTTCTCAGGGCCACTCCTCTAACAGTGAGAAAGCTCTTGCAGATTGCCTCACAATTGTGCCTCAATGTGTCTCCCCTACTCAGCATGTCTTTTGTGACCAACTACTTTCCTTGCAGGATCTTCATGAAGCTGTGTTCGCCATGGTTGATGATAAAGCCCCTAGTTGTGATGGCTTCCCTTGTGAGTTCTACAAAACCCTTTGGGATGCCATCAGTCTGGATCTCCACTAGGTCTACTTGGAAGCTTTTCATACCCAATCTCTTGGGGATATCATTAATGAGGGGAATATCAAGTTCATTCCCAAATCTAGGGATCCGAAGGACATTTGTAACTGGCGGCCCATCACTTTGCTCAATGTCTCCTACAAGATCATTGCCAAAGTGATGGCTCTCAAGATCTGACACATGCTTCTGCAGATTGTCTGGCCTGAGAAAATAGGGTTTATTAAGTCAAGATTTATTCTTGACAATATCATTTCTATTTGGGAAGGTATGAAATGGGCTCGTAAGTCTCACTAGAAAGCCCTTTTTCTCAAGATTGATTTTACTAAAGCTTATGATCATATTGAATGGAATTTTATCCTTGCGATGCTTCATGCTATGGGTTTTGGCCCAAGATTTATTCAATCTATGTAGATGATCTTCAAGGATGCCTCCGCCTGCATTACCATCAATGGTCACTAATCTTCCACCTTTGGGCTTTTCCATTCCATTCGACAGGGTTGTCCTCTGGCTCCAGCTCTTTATGTGTTGGCTGCTGAGGGTTTTGGCTACCTGCTAGCTCACTCCATTGCCATGGGAACTATTCAGGGAATCTCCTTGCTGGATTCCTCCCAACAGCTATTCAATGGACATTTTGTCGATGATTCTTTCCTTACTCTAGTGGAGGATGAAGAGAATATCAAGGCAACCTTGTAGTGTTTAGACACCTTTTGCCTAGCTTCTAGTTCAACCATTCAATGGCACAAAACCCTTTGCTACATACAGTCAGCTCTTCCTGAGCCTCCCTGGCTTTCCCAGTTTGGTTGGACAAGGATTCAACATGGGGATATATTCTACTTTTTGGGTATTCCCTTTTCTTTTCAAGGAAATCCTACTAATCTATGGAATGCAGTTCTTGTTAAGATTGAAAAAAATCCTACCTACTAGATCACAAAGTGCTCTCCCTCATAGGAAAATTCTAGATCTACTCCAAAGTCCTAGTTGCCACGCATGTTTATTACTCCTCTTGTTGGGCTCCTTCCAAAGCTTCCTACAAATGGCTCAAGAAACTTCTCTGGGATTTTCTTTGGGCCTCTGGTGTTGATCACCAGGGCTTCCACAGATTTGCCTAGGATTTTTGTTACCTTCCAAAAATCTCTGGCGGACTTGGATTAATTGATACCCAGAAGCAAGGGCACACCCTTTGTGCCAAATGGGTTGTGTGGTGTCTCACAGGCAATGAAGCATGGAAAATTCTTCTTCGACACTGCTTTTCCTTAGACTTTCCTCTTCAAAAACCTTCCTGGAAGGGGATTGGCTTTCAAACCCTGCTGGTTATGAGGGAGCCTATCTAGATCTAGGGTACTTTTGTCGCCAAAAGTATTTGGAGAGCCTGGGAGTCTGTTAAGCCTTGGCTTCAGTGGGCTGGGAATGGTTTCTGGGATGGTCTTTCTTTCAACCAACAGAACATTTGGTGGTCTCCTCTCTTTGCTTAGCAGGGGACTCCTCTTGCCAGAATTCAAGGGGTTCATGCTCTTCAGTTTCACAAGCATGGCATCCAAACCCCCAAGGATGTTTTTTCCAGAGCCACTATGAGTCTCCGATCCTGGGATGATCTCCGAGTTCAATTTCGGCTCATCTGCCCAGATTGTCAGACTTTTGACTTACCAGTTTTTGCCATCCCACCTCACCTCTTGCATAAGTTGGGTATTCAGTCGGTCAAACCATGGTGGAAAGATTGGAAGTGGTATCTTGCCACACCTTTCACCAGCTACAAGCCTAAGCTTGGGTATTCTTGGCTTATGCCTCATTTGCCCATGATTGATTCTCTCAACCAGCATTGGCATCTTTCTTCTTCTTAGAAGACTTGGGGTTGGAGATTTCATAATATTTGGGATTCTGTCATTGAGCCTAAAATTGCTCATTTTGCCTGGTGTTTGTTATACCAGGGCTTACCTTTGGGAGCTAGACTCTAGCATATGGGGATTCCTGACCCTAAATGCCCTTTTTGTGGTCACTCAGAGATGCTCATGCATATTTTTTGGTTCTGTCCTCATGCCCAGAACTACTGGGGTTGGATTCATGATTTTTTTGCTCCTTTTAGGCCTGAGCCTTTTTCTTGGCACATGGCTCTTCTTGGTGACTCTCCCAGAATGCCTTCCCATTACACCTAGATATGGCATACTTTCAGGTTGGAAATTTTGTTTACTCCGTGGAAAGATAGAAACACTATTTTTTTTCTCACAATTTTCTAGATATTCATGTTTCTCTTTATGTTAAGGCATGTATTTATAATAATGTCATGATGCAGATCCAAGTGCAAGCAGATAAGGTGGCCCTGGAGGTTGCTCACTTGCAGGAGTTGCTCCAACACTGGGGCAATGCCCCTTGTACTGTGGCTCGGGTACCTCCAGATTCTCTCTCAGCTGACCGTACACCACCTAGGGGCTGATGTCGCAGCCAGAGTTCCTCTGTCAGACACTCTAGGACTCTGCGGTAATGGCGTCACCACTTTGCTTCCCTTCCTCCTCAGAGGGATGTGGGTTCTGGTTGGCCTCTTATGCTTGCTTCCACTGCTACTTCTTTTTCTTGGCCATCGACCTCTACTCCTGATAATCAAGGCAAGCTCCCTCGCCTAGTGCTGGCTATTTCACCCAGGTGAGAGGAAGGAGAATTGGAAAAAGATGATCTAGAAGACGGCTGGGCCGTTCTTGATCAGACTCCTAGGCCCAATGTCTGGGGCAATCCTGATGATAAAGATCCTCCTCCCTCTTCTGCTACTGCTCTTGCAACTTGAGGGTTTTCGTTTATATAGTTTTTTTTTATGAATAGTTGTATGTTTCCGGTCTGAGTGCCGTGTGAACTTGCGGGATGATTCTTTCCCCTGACTCTTTTTTGTGAATATTGTACTTTAATATTTTATATTAAATAGAAAAGGCCTCTATTCATCAAAAAAAGTTATCTACTCATAGTAAGAGATCAAATCTTTATCGTCTAGTGTCAAACTTGGCAACCTTTAGTAACAACTTTAGAAGTTTTTTGCTTGGCCCCAAAGTCAAAACATTTAAAGAAGCAATCAATTGTACAATTTAATTCAATATTGTCAATTAAAGTGGTTTGGATAAAAAAATTTGAAGTCCATGGTTTGATATTTTATATAAATTCTTTGAACAACCAAAATAATACCCTTTCCAAAGATTTGTTTACTAAGGATTTCTTTGATTGTGTTTTATTATAGGTTTGTTTGGGAATTCATGAGAGACTCCATTAATGGAGTTTAGAGCTTCTTGATGAATTAATTTTTTTGTTTACTTCTTTTTCATATGTAAATGTTTTTAAAAAAATACATGATACATTTATATGTATATGTTTTTTTAAATATATATATATATATAGGTAAGCAATATGCATGACTAATATATACATAAAATAAAATAACAAAGCGATATATATGTATATATATATGCTTATCATGATCTTAATTTAAAACCAAAGAATCCATTACTCAGTAAACGAAGTAAACTAAGTGCTCTGCTATAGCCACCTCTACCTCTGCTTACTATGCTATAGTAGCTACCCCTGTTTCTAATGCTATGGGTGGATCTGTTGGCTAGGAAGCTGGAACTCCATCTCGATTTGTTGCCTATGCTACTCTATCTAGATCAGGAACTAAAACTACTACTTTTTCTTATTAATAATAAATGAGCTATGGCCTAGGTTCTTCAATGGGTGCTTAACCTAGTTATACATCTGTCTTTCCTTCTAATGCTTTTGTTATCGCGGTCTTTATTACCGGGGACTCTACTACATACAGGAGACTCTATTACCGATGTCTCTGTTTTCTTTGCTCCATAATATGTTGGTACTTACCCGCTAATAGTCCTAGATAAATTGCTGATTTGGATACTACCTTTATTCATGAAAAAAAGATAAACATCAATGACATATATATATATATATATATATATATATATATATATATATATATATATATATATATATATATAAACAGGGTGCATAATTTATATATATAGGTCTTGCGCCTTCAGGACACATGACCTATATATAAATTATGTGTTATATATATATATATATATGTCCTACACCCTGTCTATATATTGATTCTGCCCCCTATCCATATATATATATTATATGCACCCTGTCATCCTCTTCTTCAAGAAGTTTTCGTATTTTCTTTGGCTTGACTTATGGTTGCATAATTCTTTTTAATGAAAATAGGCGGCATAATTTATATACTGTCCAAATTTATAGTAGTAAAAAATTTAGAGATTGCAAATCCGTTAAGCTTTAGAGCTTAACGGATTTGCAATCTCTAAATTTTTTACTACTATAAATTTGGACAGTATATAAATTATGCCACCTATTTTTTAAAATATATATGTGTGTGTGTGTGTGTGTTAAAATAACTCACTAATATAAAATCTATTAAACCTCTATCTTATTAAACATATAAAAAACACATTTTCTATTAATCATTATTAAAATTAAATAACAATTTAACTTATGCATTAAAAATAAATTAAAGTCTATAAACAAAACTTAAAGTAACCTATCCTACTAACCTACCCTATCTCCATCCCCATCATCCTCCCCCTTCTTATGGCCCACATGCCAAGTGGGATGAGTGATGTGACATAAAATCAATGACTCCAAGAGAAAAATTGGTCAAATTTTTAAACATGAAAGATGTTCTTAATGATTATTGTGTTGTACTCTTCTCCATTGTATTATCTTCTTTGGTATTGTGCTTTCTTGTTGAAGATGAAATTTGTAATGAAATGAAGCAAGTGTGGTAAACTCTAATATTATTATTAAAAATGTAATTATTGTGAAAAAAAAATGAACAAGTTATGAGTTTAAGTTATTTATTGGATTTACAAAGTATATCTTATCTTCAATGTATTGCTTACACAACTTCAAGTTGAATGTTCTCTCTATTCCCTTCTTTAAAAAAATTGGTTTATAAACATTGTAAGCAAAGATCATGTTATAAATTTGAAGAATGAACTCTCTAAATTTAGTTTTAACTATCATTTTTAGAACGATGAATTTAAATGCAATAATCAAAATATTTATATACTAAAATTTAATATTGAACCTTAAATTCAATTTTGCATCCTTAAATCTTGTTGAGAAAATCATGAAAGTAATAGATTATTAATCAAATTGTAACACTAAATAATAAACTACCTATTACCAATACCTTATAAATAATTTATTAATTGAATGCATAAACAAAAATGCATGCTACATACATTTAACAAAAGAAAAAAAAAATATTGCAAACTAAAAAACAAATAAAATTTAGACTTTTAGATTTGAGAGAGGCAAATAACTCTTTGAAAAATGTATGAGAAAATAAAATCATTTCTATTACACATAGAGAATATTCCTCTCTTGATCCCGTTGCTAAGTATGAGGTTAGTACCCTAAACCCCCCTAATAACCATTCATTAGTGCAATTGTATTACTAAAGTAATAGAAGAAAAACATAAATATATTAACATTTTTTTTTAAAGCCAAAGTGGATTAGCCACTATAAATATATTAATAATAGAAACTAATTCAAAGACTCATTCGGGGAAGAATCAAGAAGAAACCCTAGAATCCTTGTCATATACATGCATAATATTGATAATTACATTTGATTTTCAGCATGAAAACTATGAAATCCCTAAAAGATATACAACCATAAACCCGCTTACATGAGAAATACAAAAAAGGGTGTCAATTGCAAAAATTTCAAAAACACGCAATACAATGAAGCCCTGTCACTCCTCCATATCCACTGGAGAAGAAGCACACAACACCATATCCCATGCCTGTTCCCAACCAGCAGGAGGAGACAAAGGGGATTTTGTCACCCAGCCATCAAGCTCCTCAACTAAGCATATAACAAACAAATCAAGTGATGGCTCAAAGGGAGGACTAATTGGTAAAAGGGGCAGATTTAGATCAGGAACCAACTTGGCAGTAGCAGAGGGTACAACATGGGTGAAGGTGGAAGAGATTCAAGTAGTGATGGAGGTGAATGATTAGGAAAACTTAGAAAATCCAACACTACGTTGGAACATCGTCAAATGATATCAACTAACCCTTTACCAAGAGCCATACCCACAATTTGCAAATTGGTAGAAATGATGTGAAAACTTTACCTCTCCATAGCCCATTTGAAACAGTCGTACGCCATCAAGTGCTCATGGCTAGACATCAATTCATGACAAGAGAATAGGTAAACCACCAAGGCATTGCCAGACCAAAGGTCATAGTTTTGTAGAGCAATCACAAGTTTGTTATCCGCTATAAACTGAGGATGAACCACCTTGTCTGCAATATTATTCACTAATTCTATTGACTGCAATAAGTCCATGAGGTTGGACAAGAAGATAGACACCAATTATGATGGAAATAGGACAAATTTCATTATAGGCAACAACACATGCTCACCTATGATCCAGTGAATTGCCTTGTATAGTGGCATAGAATGACACTTGAAAATAAGATCAAATTGAGGACCGTCAATTCGGTCAGGCATCAGGATCTCAACTATTGAGGGTGAGATAAGGACCCTGTAATTCTGAGACAATAATTTGTCATGAAGACTGCAAGTCATACATCTCGAAAACTCCATCCGCAAGCACACAAGCACCGCATAGAGAAATTTAGGAAGTAGCTAGGGAAAGGAGAAAATTTTGCACTAAGATGGTTAATTCTGCACCATAAATTAAATAGATGTTCGAGCCCCAAAAACTCATCAATTCACACATTTGGATTAAACTTTGAAATCATCATGCATCAAATCTGTAATGGACCTGAGTACTATGTATCAGATGTGGCAAGCTAAGACTATGATGAATGTGAGAAGGCACGTGAAGCCCAAGTGCAAAAATTGGAAAGAATTTAAGTCATTAAACTCCTCATTAGGTAACTCTGTACTGTATATGAAGGGATTCATGTGAGGTAGTCTAGCCTGAGAAAAGGATGATGACACTACCATGATTAGAACAACTTGGATAGATAGGGTGTCACTGAAATGATTGTATGTACCGGCTTACGCTATGCTAAAGTGGTTGAAGATGATGCAATTTTTTTTTTTTCCTGTAACATCACTCTCTTGAATTCCCTGTTAGAATTTATAAATGCCCCTAGATTTAGATCCTCAATATCCAACCTGTCACATCCTATGTTAGCCATAAAATCTATCAATAAATTCCCTTCTCTCAGGGTGTGGGAAATATGAATAACTTTAAATGAGTCAAAAAACATCCAAATTTGTTGAAGGATATAAGAGAGTTTCCAATTATGGGATTCATGTTTGATGCATGAGTTTATGATCACCATGGAATCACCTTCAATTTGAATTGATTGATGACCCCCTTTTTTGTCAAGATTAATCCTTCAAATAGAGCATAGGCCTCAGCTATGTTGTTTGTATCTAACGGAATAGGGGACACTTTAATGGCCAGAACTTCTCCATGGTGATCTCTAATACAAATTCCTATCCCAGATTTTTCCAAATTACCATAGGAGGAGCCATCAAAGTTAATTTTAATTGAACCACATGTGGGATGAAGCCATTGAACTAAATCCCTAAGAATTAGGGAGGATGACTGTTTGTGATGAAGTCATCCAAAAGGAATATGGATGCCTTTCCAATCCCTGATGACCGAGCTGTCCCAACTAGATAAAATTGGATTACATTTGATTTTGTAATGACTAGCATTCACCACTTCCGAGATGGACTGTTCAATACCAATAAGAATAGAATTAATTGGTGAAGAGATCTTGTGGAAGATTATTTTGTTTCATTCCCACCATATTGTCCAAACTACTATTGCAGAGATGCATTTCCACAAGCAGGTGAAAAGTGAGGAAGAATGTAATACTGGCCAAGCTTGAAAAAGATCCCAAAGTGTGCTTGGTAGAGGAGAAGGAAAATGGAGTTTGCTAAGAACAAACATCCAACATTATTGTGTAAATGTGCAATTCAGAAAGAGATGATCTGCATCTTCTAACTGAAGATCACATAAACAACAATTGAAAGGTTGGACAATGTTAAGTTTGGCAAGATGGTCACTGGTGAGAGCTCTCTTTTTCAAGGCTATCTAGGCAAAATATCTAGCTTTGGGGAGAGTGACAGAGTTCTAGTAAAATGAAAATGCATGACATAGAGTGGTGATTGAATCCTACTACTGAAAAATCCTGTATCCTTCTTTAATACTATAGGTGCCTAATTTACCTGGGGCCCAAAACAATTTATCCTTCTTTCTTGGTAAAAAGACCACTTTGTGTGACAAAATTGTTCTAAATCTAGATCTATCTTGAGAAGAAATTGGTAACTCATTCAAATCCTTCCATATAATCTTTCTAGAATATAGACAAATTGCAAAGACATAGTCCACAAGTGTTTTACCCCAAACTCTTTCAGAAGAAGCTGTTATTCCATCCATGGATGCTGTAAGAATGAGGGGAGGTAGTCCACTTCAAGAATCATGCTAAAAGCTGACCCTGTCACCACTATTCACCTCCCAAGAAATATATTAGGTGACGATATCTCTACATACCATCATGAAATCTATTAGGGATTTTGAGTGGACATGACTCTAGTCAGACAAGTATTATCAAAATATTTGTGTTGCATGATTTGACACCATTTGGTGTTTGGCTTCAAGTACATCTGCCAAACTATTTTTCCTCCAAAAGTCTTGTTCCTTTTTTCCATATCATGAATACCACCCTCCCCAAGTGTTTTGATTTGTGACATATCTTGGAGTGAGATCAATGAGATTTTCTTTTCCCCATTTATGTTTCCCGACCATAGAAAATCTTTCAAATTTTTTTGAATGGTTTGAATGACTGAAGCAAGAGCTTTGAGGACTGAGAGATAGTAATTGGGGATGGCTACAAGTACTATTTTGAAAAGAAGAATTTTACCTATGAGTGATGGCCATCTGGCTTTCCAAGCCACTATCCTAGCCTTGATCCTTTCAATAATAGCCATCCAATAACTAATTTTATTAGCTCCCATGAAAAAAGGAATGCCAAGATAAACCAAAGGCAAGAATATTCTGAGAAACCCAAAATTGAGATGATTTTATTGGAGATAATCTGGTTAGAATTAAAAATATAAACTTTTGACTTTTGAGGGTTAATTTTCTATCTTGAAGTTGCTGAATACAAATCTAGAGTTTGTTTGATCTTTTTGGCCTCCTTGACATTGGAAGCACCAAATAGTAGGGTATCATCTGCAAACAATGAGTGAGTGATCAAAATATTTGTTCCACCAATCAATGTGCCACTTATCATTTGTTAAAAATTTTAAAGCAGAGATGTGACATCTCATGGGCCCCACACCTGTGCCTTCCCTAACCTTTATAAACCTGCAATAAGAAATGACTTGTTTAATTATTTTTTTTAAGAAATGACTTGTTATATATGGCAGGGCGTATGTATATAAAGGTGTATGTTATATACCTATATATATATATATATATATATATATATATGGTTATGCACCCTTCTTATATATATAGCACATGACCAATATCTATAAGAAGGGCGCATAACCATATATATATATATATATATGATTTTACGTCCTTCCTATATATATATTGGTCTTGCACCCTACTTATATATATTGGTCTTGTGCCTTGCATATATATATATATATATATATATATATATATATATATATATATATATATATATATATATATATATATATATATATATATATATATATATATATATATATGTATATATATGGAGGGACCATAATCATATATATATATAGACATGGCACATGACCAATATATATATAGGGAGGGCGCAAAACCATATATATATACAAGGTGCATGACCAATATATCAATAGAGAGAGTGCAGAACCATATATATATACAAGGTGCAAGACCAATATATATATAGGGAGTGTGCATAACCATACATACATACATACATACATACATATATATATATATATATATATTATATTGGTCATGTGCCTTATATATATATTTGTCTATATATAATCAGAAACTAAGCTCCCGATAAATCATTCATCTTATATGTCTTTATATTAGTATATATAAAAGGTACAAAAGTGTTGTCAAGGGTCATCATAGAGAGTGATGAGACAATCACGTCAGGATGTCTACTTCACTGAGAATATGTAATCATAATCAAGCAATAAATTTTATTATCATAACCGAGTAACCTAATAACCACAACCGAGTACTAACTGTAGCCCACTAATTGGATCTACTAACCGCAGACTACTAACCGGATCTGCTAACCACAGACTACTAATTAGACACACTAATTGTAGTTTACTAATTAGATTGTTAGGTGAGATAGGACACAAGTCAATGAGAAATATTCTCATTTGGGTTTTTTAGGCTACAAGTGTTATCATTTTGCGAGTTGAGGTTTTGTTGCAATGTTGCAGAGTTAGTTTTTTTCATCTTTTCAAGCGGGTGTACCTACAATTTATAAAACCATTTATAGACCACTTGTTTGCAAAAGATCTAGGAATGCAAACAAGGTATGTTTGTTGGGATATTCATAGATTTGAAAGCTAAATTAAGGTAGATCCAATTTTTTTCAAGTATGCATAGCTGATTTTTAGAGTCGTTTGCAGACTAGTCGTTTGCAGAAGATCTGGACATGCAAACAATGTATGTTAGTAAAAAAAAATTATGTATTTTCTTCCTTTTAATAGTGTATAGGGTATGAATAATGTAGTTTACATTTTTTATCGCCATGTAAGGGTTTCGACTGTGAATCAAAGATTTTGTTTCGGCATATCTGTTCACAGAAGAGATCAACTTGCAACATTGCAGATATGCCAAAAATATCATTATGATTTGTCCCTCATTTAGGGTATGAATATTGTAGTTTACATGTTTTACTCGTGTGTGAATAAACAATGTTTCAATTGCAAATCAGAGGTTTTATTGCCGTGTGCATAAAAAGGGCTTTGACAACAAATCGAAGGCTTTGTTTTGGCATATCTATTCACATAAGAGATTGAATTGTAATATTGCAGGTACACTAAAAATATCAATGTGTTTTGTCCCTCATTTATGGTATGAATATTGTAGTTTACTATATATGGCACATGACCAATATATATATATATGGAGGGCACAAAACCATATATATATACAAGGTGCATGACCAATATATCAATAAGGAGGGTGCAAAACCATATATATATACAAGGCGCAAGCCCTATATATATTGAGAGGACACAAAACCATATATATATATATATATATATATATATATGATTTTGCACCCTCTTTATATATATTGGTCATGCACCCTCTATATATATATATTAGTCTTGCAACCTGCCTATATATTGGTCCTGCACCTTATATATATATTGGTCATGTGCCTTATATATATATATATATTTGTCTATATATAATCAGAAGTTAAGCTCCTGATAAATCATTCATGTTATGTGTCTCTGTATTAGTATATATAAAAGGTACAAAAGTTTTGTCAAGGGCCGTCATGGAGAGCGATGAGATAATCACGTCGGGATGTCTACTTCACCAAGAATATGTAATCGTAACCAAACAATAAATTTTATTATTATAACCGAGCAACCCAATAACCATAACCAAGTACTAACTGTAGCCCACTAATTGGATCTGCTAACTGCAAACTACTAATTAGACACACTAATTGTAGTTTACTAATCGGACCACTAGGTGAGTTAGAAGGACATGATTCAATGAGAAATATTTCCATCTGATTTTTTTTTGCTGCGAGTTGGGGTTTTGTTGCAATCTTGCAAAATTAGTTTTTTTCATCTTTTCAAGCGGGTGTACCTACAATTTATAAAACCATTTGCAGACCACCTATTTACAGAAGATCTAGGAATGCAAACAAGGTATGTTTGTTGGGATATTCATAGATTTCAGAGCTAAATTAGGGCAGAGCCAATTTTTTTCAAGCAGGCGTAGTTGATTTTTAGAGCCGTTTGTAGACTAGCCATTTGCTAAAGATCTGGACATGCAAACAACGTATGTTAGTAAAAAGTAATTATGTATTTTCTATCTTTTAACGGTGTATAGGGTATGAATAATGTAGTTTACATTTTTTATTGCCGTGTAAGGGTTTCGACTGTGAATCACTGATTTTGTTTTGGCATATCCATTCATAGAAGAGATCAACTTGCAACATTATAGATATGCCAAAAATATCATTATGTTTTGTCCCTCATTTAGGGTATGAATATTGTAGTTTACATGTTCTACCCGTGTGTGAATAAACAGTGTTTCAACTATAAATCAAAGATTTTATCATTGTGTGCATAATGAGGGTTTTGGCCGCAAATCAGAGGCTTTGTTTTAGCATATCTATTCATAAAAGAGATCGACTTGTAATATTGCAGGTACTCTAAAAATAGCGATGTGTTTTATCCCTTGTTTATGGTATGAATATTGTAGTTTACATGTTTTACCCATGTGTGAATAAATAGGGTTTCGATTGCAAATTAGAGAGTTTTTTGGGGGCTAGCTATAGTCACAAGATATTGACTTGCAACACTACAAGTATGTCAAATTTTTTTTGTGTATTTTTGGTTCAATGCATTTTTAGAAACATTTGAAGTATCAAAATAGTATGTATATATTTAATTTATCAGAAATAATGTCATTATGTACTAGTATGCCTATATTTAATAATATATAAACTAGTTAAAGAAGTATAAAAAGTTCATTAGGGAAAATTTTAGTCTATTTTTTGTAGTATATGAAGTTAATTGGAGAAAATTTTAGTCTATTTTTTTATATTAAATGAGGTTAATTGGAGGAAATTTTGTAGTCAATAAGATTAATTAAAAGGTCATTTAGTAAAAATAGTCCTTTGTGCAAAAAAGGTATTAAGGGTGAAGTAATAGCTTCAAATTAATAATGTATGCATTTATAGATATTACAATACAATTGTGCACCATGACTAATTGATAAATATATAGAGAAGGGGAAATAGAAATTTAAAAATAGAAATAGGAAGTAATATATGGAGAGAGGTAAAGAGGGAGTTATAAGGGTACAAAGACATGGAGAGATAATGAGATAGACATAGATAGAGAGATGGAATAAGAAAATTGGAGAGATATAGATAGAGATGTAAACATATAAATTTATAAAGGTACAATACAAAAGAGTCCATATATTCATAAAGGATGTGTTCATGAAGAAGGTGAGTCTGATTTGAATGAGCTTCAATGAAGGAATCTATTTGATTATTAGTTTTGTGCATACGTGTTGTGGCTATATGTCATTTATAAAAGGTTGATGATTATCAAGATGTATTGTATACTTTAGTAGAGTGTCCTTTTGAAGTCTCAATAAAGAAAAAATTGTTGAGGTTTGAAAATAAGGTCTTGCAACATAAGTGTATTTTTTCATGTCACCAAAGTGATAGAAACATGTAGTAATTCATGGCAAAAGAGTGGCATGAACCCGTAACTGCATATTCACAGAAACATAATGACAAGAACTTTATTTGTTTAACTTAATCATGCATACTGACAAATATTAATGATATTAATCATTATATAATTCCAAGGGTTCGTATTTAATTGCTAAAATATGTTGGTGTGATATTTGAGTTTTCAGATTTCAAAAAGGAAATACCAATGGTTGTTTATTAAGACAAAAACTTTTTGGGTAAGTGTATGTTTAGTTTTTTATTTTACAAGTAGAAAACTTTCCAACTGTCGAATGATGATTTAAAAGTAATGAAAGTGTATTCAATAGATGTTGGAATGTGTTGAAAAATGTAGAAAATTTTCTTTGAAAAGTATGGAGGCTTTATAGAAAGATAAAAAATTGTGATACAATAGGGTGTTTTTGCTCTATCTTTTGATTGTAGATATAATTATGATTGATGTTAAAATAATTATAGACATTGCTTAAATATGCAAAAAATATATAGAATAGAGATGAACTTAATGGGATAATATTTTTTTCAAAACAAGGGTAGCATAGAAAGGTTTTATAAGTGGTTAATTAGAAGATTGCATTCTTCTAAAAGAAAGATTTATTTGTTGAGATTGTTGTTTATTTATATTTTCTCATAGAGTTAGGAATGAGTGACTGTAGAAGATGAAGATTTGGTTCTTGTTTATTGGTTGAAGACTTCATAATTTGGTGATATGGTTATCGTTTCAAATTTGATTGAGGGTTTTGAATGTTAACACTGAATTTGCAAACTTCATAGCCAAGTGGTAGTTTATTATTTATAATTTTTTAATGAAAGATGTTGTTGAGTGATTTTTATTGTAACAGAGTAACCCTCTGAATTGATTTTGTTTAAACATTTTGCAAGGGGTTGGTGCTCCTAAATTTGTAAGGGGTCGGTGCTCTTTCGAGTAGGTGCTCCTAAAATTTGTAAGGGGTTGGTATTTTCCTTGATACAAAATATTGTATGTTTTTGTCACACAGTCGATAACACTATATGATTTCGACACCAAGTGAAACATAATATAATTATCCTAGGTCGGGAAGATTATGTCATTGTCTGTGTGAAAAAAATTGAGATGGTTGAAAATATTGATGTCTGCATCGCTAATTTTCCAAGACAAATGTTTATGCAAAAGGTCTTGTTTATGGGTGTCTCTGATTAAATGTCATTTATCTGATTATGTCCAAGTAAAATAAATGTATTAGAGAGATGTCTCTTTTCCTGTCTGAGCTAAGCAATGGTTGAATTCTATATAAGGAATCTTTGCACCTATTTCACAAGTTTTTCTCTATCGACCTTTTCAAACATCTTAGTCTATCTGACTGTAAAGTTTAGCTTTGTAATATATTAATGAAATTTTTGTTGTTATGTTGTTTTACAATAAAAAATGTGCACATGTTATATACTTTATTTTGATCCCTCATTCTTGTTTCATCTGATATATTGTGTGAAATGTTCTTGCTAGTTGTTGCATTCTGAAAGTCATATTTGCTTCGAACACCTATTAAGGTGTAAAGTAGATTTATGTCTTTGAAATAGGACCTTTAGTAGGAGTTGTGCATATGAGGGGTTCTTTTTCATATTACTTGTATTTAGAAGCAGCAAGCAACCACATTCATAACTGTTGGGATTTCTTAAATTAGGTGCATTCTAGTTCTTCACTATCGTCATCAAAGTTTTTGGTTAGGTGCACCTAGGTTGAAAGGATGATAGCCTTGTCTGTCATTTAACCATGACACGTGTGAGTCCCATAGTTGGGAGGTTGTCATAATATTTCACAAATTTTCTCTGTCATCATACCCGAAGGATGGGTGCAAAATTTTGTGAGAACAACTCTTATTGGATAGGATTGGACAAAGTGAACCACAAAATAACAAATGGGAAAATCAAAACAATACACATGGTAACCAAACTTATAGTGTGAAAAATAGTTCCACAAATCAACATAGTAATAGTGAGAGAAACCTATAGTAACTTGGTCATACTTAATCCCTAGGATTTTCTAACCCACTTTTATATAGAGAGATGCATTATAGGTTTCTCATGAGACTCCTCTACCATTGATGGATGAGTTATGTAGTAATTTATATGTAGAGTATGACACCCTTAAAGCTCTTAGAAAAATTGACTTTCAATGAGTTTATGGATTTGAAGAAGAAGAAGAGGGGTGGTGGAAGAACTAATTTTAGAGGACCAAAAGTTTATAGGGACTTACAATAGGAATTAGGAGAGGTTACACTTTCTCATTTTTATGGTAGTGATAAATACACAACTAGGGCATGGATATAGAACTTAGATAACTACCTAGCTCCTAGACCTATGGTAGAGGATGAGGAAATAAAAATTTCCACTCTACACTTGGATGGAATTTCACATAAATGGTGGTATCATAGATTTATCCCCTTGGGTCATTGATATATCACTTTATATGATAATTTTATTAATGCATTTATTGAGATATTTGAAAGAAAGGGTCATGAGTTGCACTTTAGGGTCCTAACACAATTAGAACAATATGGTATAGTGGATGCATACAATAGAATATTTTCAAAGGCTTTTGGTTATGGTTTATTGGATTACATAGAAGATATTTATAGTCTCATTTACTAGGGGACTCATAGAACCACTTAGGGAATGGATTACAAAATTTTATCCTCTATCCTTGCATAAAGCTATGAAGGAAATGAACATGGAGTGGCTGCCCCAATATCTAAATTTCAATCCAAATATATTTTGAATAAGAAATGTAAAAAAAATTTCCCCAAGGAATCTAATGAATAAAATAAACTATCACAAGATTTGATAGTAAGGCACTTAATGACTTAAGAAAAAATAAATTATTCTTTACATGCAAGTAGAGGGAAGGTGTACCAAATGGAAAATAGAGTAATATTCAATAGAATAATGATTATCAATAAATTAATCAAACCGGAAATTTGATTCATATGAAAAAGATGACGAAGAGTGCAAAAAGGGTGAACAAAGTGATGAAACACTTGCCTAACTCCATAGATTTTAGAAGAATGCACCCGTATGCATTTGATGATTATTAGGTGGACACTAATTGGTTGTAGAGATTGATACAAGTGATACTCATAATGTCATAGATAAGGGAATCGAAGCATACAAGAGGCTTTAGAATTAGGAGGTATATGGTTTTAGGGTGAGGGTTGTAGATAGTTTTAATATTAAATACACTAGGATTATTCCATATATAAGTTTTAGAATTGGGGAACTATAAAGTAAAGGATGAATTCTATGTGGTGAGAATTGGTGATATAGATGCATATTGGGGATTTAGTAACTACATTCCCTTTGTGAGATCACACTTAGCTTTTAAACCATGAATACAAAATTCAACTAAGAGGGTAAGAACATAATGTTGAGGGGAATGTCTAATGGAGAGCCATGGATATTATATTTCAAACATATGGAGAGGTGATGGTGATGGCATCACATGATAGCAGGAGGTCATCACATAGAGAACGTAGTTGAGATAGATTGTGGGTCCAACGGTGATAGATGGTGTGGAAAATTAAAGAATTCAAGAGGGTTTTTGGCTTAACATTTTTGATGTCGCAAGTCTCATTATTTGAAGGAATAAAAACATTAATTAGCAAAAAAGAATATCCAGGGATGTCTCCTCCCACAGGAAAGTTGTAAGATGTATGATACATGACCAAGGAGGTCAAAGTTTGAAGATAGTGTCTTGGTGTATTGTCAAAATTTAAGAGCACACATGTTGGGAATTACCAAGGCACCCAAAGAATAAAATCCTAAAATGAGAAAGAAGGTGCAAATAGATAGTTGATGTGGGGCTCATTTAATGACCTATCATTTCTAAGATTGGGTACACATGTGCTAACTTATGCGAAGTTATGACATCCATGCTTATAACTAGAATGACAAAAGGGGAACTAATGGACAACTTGGAAAATTTTGAATACTCACTTGTGGGAACCAATAGCACCATTAAAGAGAGAATGATGGAGATGGAGAAAACTAAAAATTAGCTATTTTGGACATGTAGATTCAACCTCACAACCAATGTGGACTCTGCAACATGGTATAACTCACCTCTTAGTGATAAAATCCAGGCCACAATGACTCAACATCGAGTCCATGGGCCTTTTATTCATAGAGGGTCTGACAGACCTCAAAAAGAATTAGAACCTTGAGAAGTAGGATACCTTGGTCAACCTATCCATTGTCACCATTATAGCATCATGGCGATGATATGAAATAGGAAGACCAACTATGAAGTCCATAGATATAATGTCCCATTTCCACTCAGGTATCTCATGTGGCTGAAGAAGTCCACCTGGATGGCGGTGCTTTGCCTTAACTCACTGACACTCCAAGCATTTAGCCACAACCTCTAAAATGTGTGTCCTCATACCTGGCCAATGATATAGGTGTCTCAAATCTACATGTAATTTCTTGACTTTGGGGTGCACTGCATATGGTGCTCTATAAGCCTCAAGGATAATGAAGTCATGCAACCCACCGGAAGAAGGTACATAAATGCATCCTCTATGGTGAAGAAGACCATCAGACTCTAGGGTATAATCTAAGAACTTCCCCTCAAGGGGCCTTTGATCTTGAACCAACTGACAAACCTCAAAATAGAATCAATCCTCCTGCAAGTGCTACAATATGCACACTCTCAAATCTATGCTAGTAGTCATAGCTGAAAGATCATTACTTCTCCTGCTCAAGGCATCTGCTACCACATTCTCCTTACCCTTGATGTAATGAACATTGAAGTCATACTCGCAAAGGAACTCCATCCACCTCCTTTGCTTAGCATTAATATTTGACTGAGTGAATATGTACTACAAACTCTGATGATCTGAGTGAAGCTCAAATCTATGACCCAATAGGAAATATCACCACCTCACCAAAGCATGCACCATTGCAGCTAGCTCTAGGTCATGGGTAGGGTAGTTAAGCTCGTGACTCTTACTTTTCCTAGACTTGTAGGTAATAGCTCATCCACCCTATATAAGAACTGCTCCAATCCCATCTAATGATGCATTTGTGCATACTATGAAGTCCGTTGATGGATCTGGTACTAAATGGATAGGTGCACTAGTAAGTTCTCTCTTGAGCTCCTGAAAATCTCTCTCGCACCTCTCTGTCCACTCAAACTTCTTCCCCTTTCTTTGAAGGGAAGTGATAGGATGGGCTACTCTAGAGAATCCCTTGATAAACCACCTATAATAGCTTGCAAGACCTATGAAACTCTTGACCTCTATCACACTGGTAGGTGCTGGCCAATCCATAATCAGTCTAATCTTAGATGGGTCAATTGAGATCCCATCTCCTAATATCACATGGCCTAGGTAATGAACCTATGATCTAAAGAAGGCACACTTCAACAAACTACCAAACAACTGATTATCCTTCAAGCACTATAAGACCTATCTCGAATGCTCCTCATGCTCATGCTCATCTCATGAGTAGATCAAAGTGTCCTCTAAGAACACCACCACAAATTTGTCTAAGAATGAGGCTCATGAATACATCTAGAGCATTTGTGAGTCTGAAAGGAACATCTGTGAACTCATAATGGCCATAGTGTGTACAAAATGTAGTCATGTGGATGTCATTCTCCATAATGCTCAACTGGTGATACCCTAACTTCAAGTCTATCTTTGAGAACACATGGACACCCTGAAGCTAATTAAACAAATCATCTATCCTAGGAAGTGGGTACCGATTCTTGATGGTCACCTTATTCAATTGTCAGTAATCCATACACAACCTAAGAGATTTGTCCTTCTTCTTAACGAAGATGATGGGTGCACCCCATGGAGATACACTAGGATGAATGTGCTCTTTCTCCAAGAGCTCCTCCAACTGAATCTTGAGCTCATTGAGCTCATGAGTATTCATCCTATATGGTGCTCGAGCTCTGCTCTTGGTACAAGATCAATGTGAAAATCCACTGCTCTAGGTGGTGGCATACCATGTAGCTATGATGGAAATACATTTGCATACTCCTACAAAATAGGGTGGTCATCAAGGGAAGTCTCCTTCTCGACCTCCTCTCTATCACTGATGGTGATGGAAAACAACTGACAACCCTTTTGCATGCACTGATTAAATTTCATAGTGGATATCATACGAAGAGATATAGGTTTTTGAACTCCTGAGATAACTAAGGACACACCCTCATCATCCACACACTCAAATTTCTTTTGTTTACAATCCATCTTGGATCTATGGGCATAAAGCCAATCCATGCCAAGAATGACATCATAGGATCCTAGTGGTGTGACATGAAGGTCAACTAAGGTGGTCATGTCCCTAATCTACAACTGACATCCCCTCACCATGGAACTAACTGACACCCTAGTACCTAAGGCTAACTCAACCTCCCAATTGACATCCTGCCTAGCTTCCACTAGCCCGCAATGCTCCACTATAAAAGGTGTAATAAAAGAGTTAGTAGCTCTTGAATCAAAAAGAATAGAAATTATACTACCTCCAATCATGCCTACAACCTCAATAATTATGGTCTGATGCTCAGCTTGGCTATTATCAACCATTGAAAATACTCGATGGGATCTGCCCATGTCTCCTATGGTACACTCTGAAGCTACTACCCTCTGACTGCCAGCTGGATGACCCATAGGAAAGTCTCTAGCTATATGCCCCATAGTACCACATGTGTAGCATGAACCTCTAGCCTAGATATGAATCCCCTAAGGTTTGGACTGCTGATGTCCACCTGTCATACTAGATCTAGTGTAGCCACCTCTAGATGACTGTGTCTAAGCTCTCTAATCACATCGAGAACCATGTGAATGCCACTACTTGGGCTTAGAGCCCTTCTATCCCTATGGAGGTTTCTAGCTCTGGCTCTACTGAGATTTCTATTACTACTACTGCTGAGGTGCCCTAGAAGATCTTGAGGAGTTCTTCTGATTTCCCTTCTAGTGGGATTTCTAGAAACCAGAAGATTGTGGTGTGGAACTATAGTTTTGTGACCTATCCTGTGTGTCGTGAGACCTATTATAGATCTCCTCAACTATCATGGCCCTCTCTATGATATTGTGTAGATCTCCTAAAGGTACCATCCATACCCTATCATCTATAGCATAGTTCAACCCCTTAATAAAGTAGTTGACCTAAATTTTCTCATCCTACATGTAATCTACATAAGGAAGGAGCTCGATAAAATTACTCTCATACTATGCTACTGATAGGCCTCTCTACTATAAGTCATGAAACTCATCAATGTGATGCTATCTATAGTGCTCTGACATATATCAGGCTCAAAATCTCTCCAAGAAGGTCTCCCATGTGAGGGTATCTATGAAAAGGTGGCTCTTATACTCCTCCTGCATCCACCAAGTAGAGGTGGTCCCTCTCAACATGTGAATTGAAAATCATACCTTAAGGTTGCTCTCGTAAGGATGTAACCCAAAGCAACACTCGAGGCACAAAAGACAAGCCTTAGCCTCTATCCCACCTGTGGATCTTGAAAATGGTGGTAGTTGTAGTTGAATGAGGTGTCTGATCTAGTCCCCTATATCATGGGGCACTTTCAGTACTACTGTTGGTGGTGGCTCTGGCATGTGAATAGACTTGTCCTCATAATCTATCCACTCCTCAACCCATCTAGCAGGAGGAATCATACTCCACTCTAGGGCCTCAGCCTGCTAATGTCCTAGAGGCAATCTATCCATAATAATACTAGCTAAATTCTATAGTGCATTAAGTATATCCTAGTTGGGATTAGGTGGTGGCATAGGAGGGGGCCCCTTCTCACCACCTTCTCCCTTGGCTACTTGCTTTGCACCCTCTACTGCCACACGACCACCTCTAGCTCTCCGTCCACATTGATAAGCACTTCATGTGACTGGAGGCATCCTACACTAAGGTAGAAAACAAACAGTGAGCTGGTAAACACAATGGGTTTAGGTTCCTAGAGTAGAAACTATGCTCTTATACTAGAATGTAATGCCTAGAATACTAGGGAAAAACACAAAAACAATTTTTTTATTAAAATAACACTAAACTACAATCTAGGTTGCATACGAGCTTACTAGATACAAAACTCAAGGAAAAAGACTATCACAAAATGACTCCTAAGGGAAATCATCGTGTGCACTGGCATGCCGAGAATTCCCTTATTGTTGGATGACATAAACCAAATGGGATAACCCTAACTAGCTTTGGCGTAAAAAGATCCAATAGGTTAAATCTTAGTTGAAATTCCAATTAGGTAATAAAGAAAGTCCCTAACTCAAGCTAGGATATGGGAACTACAAAGTTGTTGATATAAGGTAGATTAAATTATAGGGGACATACCCCCTTGAAAAGAATGCAATATGTATAAAGATTCAATTTATGATATTAATATTTTCCATTTAAATGAATTAACTAATTTCCCTTAAAACCCAATTATTAAAAGGGGATTAAAGGTCATTAATTAATTAATAATTAAATAAAATATCCCACAATTTAAAAAAATAAAATATATATATCCATTCCTATCCCCTAATCTCAAATCAATACAATAATAAAAAGATTAAATAAAGTAATTTATTCAACAAAATCATCTTAATAAAATTTAATAATGTCCTAATAGACAAATTTAATTTCCCACTTGCCATCTAAACCCACCATTCTAAATTCCTAAATAAAAAGAAATAACAAACCTCTAGAAGAGAATATAATAAAACAACACTAAATTTTATTAAATTAAAAAGTGACAAACTAACATCACTTAACTAAGAAGACTGATAATTAGTCTAAAGTGGGATAAATAAAAAAGTTTCACTTTAGACTAAAAAACTAAAAGGATAAAAGAAAAGAGTATTCTATAATGGGTAACCCTAACCCTAATTCAGATTTAGGGTTAGGCCCAATTTTAAAAGGCTGTAAAAAAACTAATCTGGCCATTTTGTTTGTGCAGAGAAGGGCCAGAGGCAAGAGGGTTAGTAGGAGAATTGTTTTTTGCAAATGTAGTAGCTTTCATAGATGTATATGCACACTAGGGGTGTGCATCTACATCCATTAATGCTGGTGTTTTTGTGCTTGAATAAAGTACATCCACAGAGATGCATAACTCCTCCCGTGACTACCTAGGGTTTGACAAAAAACACTAAATGTTTATTTCTGCAAGGTAAAATTTAGACAGATTTGTTTTATTTTGGGAAAGAATCTATCTGTAATGTTTCAAGAGAAATCAGGTTTGATTTAGTTTTCTTTTAAAATTATTTTGGGGTATGCTGATTTCCCCAACTCTCAGCATGCATTCATTTCGTTTAAAAATCCTTAATGTTTTTATCTTACTATAAGATAGGGTTTCATTTTTTTAATATTGAAAAGCATAATAAAAAAAATCGCTATATATTTTTTTTTGGAGGAACTAGACCAACGGCCATGGTCATCCTCGGCCCAGCCCTCAGCCTACCTGCACACAGTGGGGTTCTAGCCGCTCACAGTGGCCTTAGCCACTACTACAGTTGTGGCCGCACACAGTGACCACGGTCACTATGTGTGGTCACAGCTGCACACAATGACCACGACCACTGTGGCAGTCGTGGCCACACTCCAGTGGTCGTGACACTGTCGGCCACTGTGAGTTGAGGAAAGGGGGGGCGATCTCAGCTCCCAATAAAACCCCCATTTTTTTTAATTTAATTTTTTTTTAAAATAACAAGATCGTTGTGTTTCTTTTTTTATAATGTTTATCTATTAACATTTAAAATGCTAATGTTTTTTTTTGTGTAAGGTTTTAAACAATTATATGTAATATATATATATGTGTGTGTGTGTGTGTGTGTGTGTGTGTGTGTGTGTGTAATATATATATATATATATATATATATATATATATATATATATATATATATATATATATATATATATATATCACATAAAAGATATTATTATAATTGATTTCAAAATAGTACACATAGGTTTCCATTGATTCTAAAAATAAATTTGTATGGTGTAATAGTTCAGGTATTAATTTTTAATATAGATAGGATGTCTTTTAACATAGATTTATTTTAATGTATATAAAACACACACACACACACATAATTAAATATTATTTTCTATACTTTCCTCATGGCATTAAATAGGATTAAAATTCACATGTATTCAAGTTCACTGCTATATTTTCACATGAAGTATCTAAACTTTTAGAAATATTACAAGAATTATTTGAACATTAATACTATGCAAACCAAAACTAAATATACATATTTCAGAAAGAGATAGTCTCATAAAACAAATTAACACATAGGGAAATAACTTAATTTTATGCATTCCTCATAAGCTTAACAACATTAACATCCCTAAGGATACTATCCCAATTCTATACAAAAAACCAAGAATAAAAATATTCATCCTTACTCAAACCTATTGAAAGCTATATACAAAGGAAACAATCCTAAGATATGGAAATTCTACAATAATAAACTATTACATAAGAATCATCTAATCTTTCATAGATTTCAAAATTTCTCAAGAAAACATTATCATAGAGAATTTCCTCCTATTCATCCTTCATGCAACCTACAACAAAACATTTTGTACATGACCTTGGAGGCTCACCTCCCAGCCAAGGCCATTACATGGCCACCCCCGAGCTAGGGGAAACAAGGTAGGATAGGTACACTCAAAACAACATATTTACTTCAACATGAAATTACAAACAAGACAATTACTCCCATAACCAAGGATTGCAAAAAGGATCATACTTGATTCAACAATGGGTGAAGGTGGAAACAACCTTTTAGAGAGGCCATACTCAAAAAACAACAAGTCCTTTCTTCTCAATAAAACATGCCTTCAGAAGGCTCAACCCCAACATACTAGCTCATCTCATAGAGCAGAATTCATAACCCTTATGGCCCCCAATTTGTAACACAAGTAGGCTACAAGGATGCCCATACATCGATGTTCTACACAAAAGGTTTTTCCAACTAATCCCTTCACCCCAAGACTCTCAAATTCTCCCAAGGATTAGTGTAGTCTTGCACTCCCAAAACATACATAAACAAAACAAGAAAGGGAAAAGACTACATGAAATCAATTTTAAAAGAACAACACAACAATTTCACAACATATTTCAACAATACTATACAAATACATAAAACAAGACTTCCATGATAAATGCACTTACCTTCTTTCAAGAGTATGGAAAATGTGAATTTGAAAGAGAGCTCAAACTTCCCTTCCCTAGCTTTTCCTTTGTCCTTCTCTAAGCCACTAGATCCTCTAAGGTGAATTCTCTTCAAAACTAAGATTGCCTAAGGTAGTAGTGTTTCTCTTCCTAATCTTATTTTCCTATTAGAAAAAAATTCCTCTTTCTGACCCTCATCCCAAGGTAAGGTAGATATATTGGTTCTTGTTAACTTGCCACATGCCCCTAACTAAGGAATGGAAGGATAATTAAGACATGGGGGAAGGAACTAACCTTGGAAGCATACCCAATTTCATCACTCTCAAAGAAGACTCTCTTTGAGAGGCCTTTTGGGAGCTTTGGGTGAAGAAAAGGGTAAAATTTGACCCCCATACCTATGTACATGCATTGGGGTACTTAAAACTAACCCTAACCACTCCATAGGGCTCTATTTAATCCCTCAAAAACCCATGTGAAGTTAACTCACGAAAATGGAAAGTGATGAGACTCAATCCTTGGTTCCATAACCCTCTAACTATACCTAGGGACTCATGAGGTGACCTAAGGGTGAGGTAAGGTCAAACATTCCACTTAGGCATGCCAACACATAGCACTAGTGTCAAGTCACACAATAAAAAGGTACACATCACACCACTAAATTACACACATGGCATGCCTAATGGATAATCACAATTACATTTACACATTTAATTTACATCCAACTATGCACTTAAAAACATTTAAAATAACATTCACTCATGCATCACATTTACAAATTAAAAACACATAACAACGAGGTCATTTTCTCTATAGATTTGACATTGGCTTTTACTATTTTCACATTGATCCATCCTTGTTTTTCCACATTTAAAACCATGGTCATAATCCTACACACTTGATTCAGATATTAGTACCTCATAAAATCATTGCATATATAAATATATCGAAAGAGAAACATGATCTATAATAACATTCAAATACAAATACATTGAGAAACTGCATTTCATGATTTCAACGTAAACATAAACCATATTGTATCCTATTTCTATAAGCATCACATGTAAGTTCAATTTCACTTAAATAAGTAACCCTAAGTCAAATGCAGAACCGTTATATTAGGAAATCAATCATCACAACTAACTCAATACCCTATTCCATAAGATAACATAAATCAATATGAAGAATCTAGGATTCAATTATCTTTCTATATCATAAAGTCAGTATGAATCTAACATAAGCATGTAGAGGTGCGTCTAACATCATCATCCATATAATCAAGTAAAATCATCACATAATGTCTAATGACATGAAATCAAAATCAAAATAGGTCTAATATCCCAAAATAGTGTATCATCTAGATAGTCCAAGTGTCAAATCATCAGGTGAGCTAAGATGGCACTAATACATTTGGGGTGAAATTGCGACGGCAATTTGTGACGACAGGGAAATGTTAAGCAGTTTTGGCTTTTTTTTTTCAAATATAGCCCGACACCGTCGCAATTGCGACGTTGTCGGGATATAAGTGCAAAAAAAAAAAAGGAACATTGTCATTTGTGTTTTCAACAGCGCCGAGAGAGATTCCCTCCGCGAAATCAAGCGGGTTATCATTTGTGTTTTGAACAAAGCGGGTTGTCATTTGTGTTTTGAACAGCACCGAGAGAGATTCCCTCCGCGAAATCAAGCGGGTTGTCATTTGTGTTTTCAACAGCACCGAGAGAGATTCCCTCCGCAAAATCACAGCTACAATTTCTAAGTACGTTGGGTTTATTTTTCTTTTGTCATTATTCTTTAATCTGGTATTCAGCTGTTAGAGAGCTAAAATACCCAGAAATGAGGACATATCTGTGTTGAATTTATTGTTAGCGGCTTTGGTTATTTAGAATGCTTCCCCACAATACTTAATAGGATGCATTTGGTTTTCAAAGCTTTCACTGACTTGGATTCAAGATTCTGAGACTTTCACATGCCTTGCTTCAGTTGTTTCCGCAAACAAATCACGTGCCTTTTGTATGCTTCCACATTTTATATACATGTCCATCAGGGTAGTCACCACCACTATATTTGACAAAAACCCATCTTCAATTACTTTTTGGTGAATTTCCCTACCCTGTTCTATGACTGTACCTCTAGTTTTAATGTATAAAAATGACCCAAATTTCAAAGGAAGTATATGATAAATTCCACCTAACACTTCCTAATCCCTGGACAGTGTCTTCTTACACTTTGAAACAAAAAATTCCAAAGGGAATTAGCCTCTAGGGCTCTGCAACACCCAAACCCACAATTCTTGGCTCTAAACCCTTCTTAACTAGGGCATTCTCAATCACCCGATTTTACACCCTTCAAATCCAAATTAGTGGATGATTCACCATCTCACAAACATTATACAATGTTCCACATTATAACAATCCACCCTTGCTTGGATAGATCACTCACTGCTATACATTAGCATTCAACTCAAGGTAATTTCCCACAGTTTATCCTGTGATCACACTGTTTTCCACAAAACTTTGCCTATGCAATGTTAGTACTTCATAATACAAGTTAGTTATTGTCATCCCATGAATATTAGGCCTTCTATGTTATAGCAAAATCAAAGTAAACTCATTCAAAATGGTTTAGAATGGATGAAAGAAATCCTTCTAACTCATGTATGTGTTAGTTCAAACAAATGAGGATAGTCACTCTAAAGACAACATGATAATGTACACTCACAGTAAGTGTACATTATCATGTTGTCTTTAGAGTGACTATGCTCATTTGTTGAAGAAGAAAAGCATTAATGTGGCTGAATAGAAATACATTCAAGTGGCAATTACACAAGGGACAGTCACTGTGAGATGTCCTCATTTGTGACTGTCCTTACAGTGAGTGTACATTATCATGTTGTCTTTAGAGTGACTGTCCTCATTCTGTAAGTGTACATTATCATGTTGTCTTTACAGTGACTGTCCTCCTTCAAGTGGCAATTACACAAGGGACAGTCACTGTAAAGACAACATGATAATGTAGAGGAACGTTGTCATTTGTGTTTTCAATAGCACCGAGAGAGATTCCCTCCGCGAAATCAAGCGGGTTATCATTTATGTTTTGAACAAAGCGGGTTGTCATTTGTGTTTTGAACAGCACCGAGAGAGATTCCCTCCGTGAAATCAAGCGGGTTGTCATTTGTGTTTTCAACAGCGCCGAGAGAGATTCCCTCCGCAAAATCACAGCTACAATTTCTGAGTACGTTGGGTTTATTTTTCTTTTGTCATTATTATTTAATCTGGTATTCAGCTGTTAGAGAGCTAAAATACCCAGAAATGAGGACATATCTGTGTTGAATTTATTGTTAGTGGCTTTGGTTATTTAGAATGCTTCCCCACAATACTTAATAGGATGCATTTAGTTTTCAAAGCTTTCACTGACTTGGATTCAAGATTCTGAGACTTTCACGTGCCTTGCTTCAGTTGTTTCCGCAAACAAATCGCGTGCCTTTTGTATGCTTCCACATTTTATATACATGTCCATCAGGGTAGTCACCACCACTATATTTGACAAAAACCCATCTTCAATTACTTTTTGGTGAATTTCCCTACCCTGATCTAAAGATCCCATTTTAGCATATGCTTGAAGAATGCTAGAAAAAGTGGTTGAGTTTGGTTTTATACCTCCCAATTGCATTTTTTTAAAAACCTCCAACGATTTTTAAACAAATGCAATTGGGAGGTATAAAACCAAACTATAACAATCCACCCTTGCTTGGATAGATCACTCACTGCTATACATTAGCATTCAACTCACGGTAATTTCCCACAGTTTATCCTGTGATCACACTGTTTTCCACAAAACTTTGCATATGCAATGTCAGTACTTCATAATACAAGTTAGTTATTGTCATCCCATGAATATTATGCCTTCTATGTTCATGGGATGATCTTCATTATCTCTAAAACTCTACTGCAATGACAAGTCTAGACAAAAGAATGACTATTTCAGCAGTGACTGGCGTGACAGCAGTCTCAATATAATAGTAAACTCATTCAATAACAAGAATAATTGAATAATCAAACCAAATGATTTGAGACTTAAAAGATCAAGGAACTTGCAGAAATTAAAGTTTATTGCTCGTTGTTTCCTTCACCAGTCCATACACCCGCGCAACAGCAAATTCAAAGTAAACTCATTCAAAACGGTTTAGAATGGATGAAAGAAATCCTTCTAACTCATGTATGTGTTAGTTCAAACAAAGTAAGACTTCCAAGATAAATGGAGTTGCAAAAACTAAGAGTTTTATATTTCTTACTGTTGCAGTCCGTATATATCTCCCTTCTTTGTCGTAACAGAGATATATATAAGATTCTTTATAACTTCTCAAAAACTAATCCAACCAATTTTCATCGGTTGGAGCTTAGTTTGAGCCTAACTAAATCCTAAATACTAACTCCCTCCATTGTTAGCTAACCGTTGGATTTTGAAAATTCAAAAATTCCAACTTATAATTAATTGAATTATTTTAATCCAAAGACCACTAAACTCACTAACTTTGATCTCTTATGATTATTAAACTTTCCAAAAGACTTAAACTTCCACACTAGCCTATTCTAGATTCTTAGAACATTATTGAACTTTGGACAATCTCAGTCCATTGTAAACAAGCTTTTAGTCCTAATAAGGACATCATTACAAACTCATTGAAGTATTGCATTATTTTAATAACATTAAAGGTGCTAAGATCCTCCAATTGACCTGTTGACCCTGTTTATGTATTCCATCCCTCTGATTTGTCCTGAAAGTCTGTATAATCTCCGTCTCCAAATTGGTTGTGTGAGGTGCTCCGGCACCAGTTCGCCAATGGAATAGAAGTTGTTCTTCCTATATCAATGGAAATCCTAGCTCTACAACTTCTAACATTAATTGAAGTAGAGGAAGATGGTGCGATGAATGTCATATTAGTAAAATTGTTGAATCTACAAGAAGCTTATGAGAATGCTTATAATGCCTTGACACATCACCAAAGAATAGTATAATGTGGGTTTGACAAGAGGTATGCAATCCCCCTCTTAAGAAAAATGATATGATTTTGAAGTACAATGAAAGAGCAGCTAATCCAAGTCAACATACAAAGTTTGATGCCTTATGGGAGGGTCCTTTTTATATTTCTCGCTACAAAGAAAATTATGTTTTTGAGTTGGAAAACATGGAAGGTAATCCTTTTGAGATATTGATAAATAGGATCCATCTTAAACATTTCTATTAATAGTTTATCCTTCCTTCTTGTACATAGTAGGTTATTTATGCTTTAAGCTCAATAAGTATCATGAGGTACATTTTCTTTGTTGTTAGTCTCTAGTTTTCTTAAGGTTTGAGCCCATGTTTTACCCCGTGCATAGCATTTTTTGTTGTCCAACACATTTTAAAATGATCACCCCCCTATTATTGTATCACTTCCTCCTTGTTCCTCATTCAAGTGGCAATTACACAAGGGACAGTCACTGTGAGATGTCCTCATTTGTGACAAGGACAGTCACACATGAGGACATCTCACAGTGACTGTCCCTTGTGTAATTGCCACTTGAATGTATTGCTATTCAACCACATTTATGGGCCCGTTTGGACCATGACACACAGTAGCATCTACAGAGAAGAATATCCTAGGTGTAACAAGTTGTAAGAATATACCAACAGTTCTAAGAAGTTCCCTAGCACGTAGTAGCATCTACAGAGAAGAATATACAACATGAGGGCAGCCACTGTAAAGACAACATGATAATGTACACTCATTGTATGTGTACATTATCATGTTGTCTTTACAGTGACTGACCTCATTCAAGTGGCAATTACACAAGGGACAGTCACTGTGAGATGTCCTCATTTGTGACAAGGACAGTCACACATGAGAACATCTCACAGTGACTGTCCCTTGTGTAATTGCCACTTGAATGTATTGCTATTCAACCACATTTATGGGCCCGTTTGGACCGTGGCACATAGTAGCATCTACAGAGAAGAATATCCCAGGTGTAACAAGTTGTAAGAATATACCAACAGTTCTAAGAAGTTCCCTAGCACATAGTAGCTGTATTGTTGTTGTTGAACTTGAAGGTTATGAATGGTTTATCCAACATAACAATGTCACGTATGTTAAGGTATGTCATATATGTCTTTATAGTTAACAAAGGGTGAATAATGTACCACTAATATTGTTTATATTAACAACTTATATTTTTTGCTGTAGATTGATAGGTGAGTTTTTGTTACCACCATCAAATATTCTACCTCGCTCATATCGAGAATTATCTGCTATTATGAAAGATATTGGAATGGAGTATCAAGCAATACATGCTTGTCCCAATGATCATATTATATATTATAAAGAACATGAATTTGCAACACAATGCCTTGTATGTCATACGAGTAGATATCGAACAGATCGAATAACAAAAAAGGTGCCTCACAAGGTTCTTCGTTACATCCCCATTATTCCACGGATGCGACAATTATTCAGGTGTACTAGCTTGGCACAATTTATGGATTACCATGCACGCAATACAAGTCGAGATGACATTATTCAAATCCCTACGGATGGTTCGGCATTTATGCACATAGAGGAAAAGTGGCAACACTTCAAAGAAGAACCTCGTAATCTCAGGCTTTCATTGGCAGCGGATGGTGTCAATCCATTTGGAGAGATGAGATCTGTTTGCTCGGTGTGGCCTACTTTTGTTATCAACAATAACATTCTTCCGTGGATGTCAATAAAGAGGGAGCACATTATGTTGGCAATGATTGTTCCAGGTATTTTATCATTTGATAGTTATTAATTTACATGTACTTACAAATCTTACAGTAAAATGGTCACAATAATTATGTAATGTTACTGTTCATTCAAGTAGGTAAATATCAAGTTAAAGATATGAATGTATATATTGAGCCTCTTATTGACGAGTTGGTGGAGTTATGGAACAATGTCACTATGTATGACGTGTCTAGACCAATAGGACAAAGACAATTTCAATTCCATGCAATACTTGTATGGACAATACATGATGCCCCAGGGCTAACACATTTTTGTGGTATGTTATAGTGAATTCAAGTTGCGCATGATAATTCTAATTATAAAAATCAACATATTTAATAATCCAATTATATCATTATCTTGTAGGTCTTCAAACAAAGGGAAAATTTGCATGTCCAGTTTGTGGTCCAAAGATGAAATCTCGTCATTCAAAAAGTTTAGGAAAGCAGGTGTTTGATGAGTACAGACACTTCCTCCACAGGAATCATAAGTATCGAAGTATGGAAAAACATCTTTTCAATGGGAAAGAAGAGACTACATCAAAGCCACGAAGAATGACACCTCACCTATGGAAGTTGGAATATAATAGAATTAATCGTCGAGGTAATGTCGTTCCACCTAATGGTTTATGTTTGTAATTTATATATTTCTATTGTGATTTTTGTTTACTAATTATGTAATTGATGATCGTGAAGGTCGTCAAGGCACTACTGACAACCTTCCAAAGGGACTAAAAAGCTATCCCAGACAATTTAGTAGGTTTCCCTACTACGAGGACCTACAAATTGTGCATTTGTTTGATCCTATGCATATTGGAAAGAATATAACAGAGACATTGTGAAAAATACTAGATGGAAGGCGTGACAAAGAAAAAATTGTCAAAATTTGTAATGACATTCATGAATCTAATCATGCACTGAAGAATTTCATTCACTCAAATAGCAATAGAGATCAGATTAATATAAGTGCCCTTCCTTGGTTATTAACGGAGCAGCAAAGTGATGCCATAAAAGAAGTCATACGAAAAATTTGATTTCCCACAGGATTTGCTACGAACATAAGCAATCTCATATCAAAGAAAAGTGAATTTGGGCCAGGGCTCAAAACGCATGATTGGCATACTTTCATCAAGGTAAGTTATGTTCTTTTGTATTTACAATATATTCATAAACTACGTGTACTATTCATTATGTTATGTTAGAAAATAATGAAATGATTGGTTTATAATTACTGTAGTACGTGCTACCTCTATCTCTCCCAGAGCACTTCAACAATAACATCAAACAAGTGATATATGATCTTGGAAAATACATGAGGTAAGCAGTAATATCTATTCAATTTGTTGTATATATTTATTATATTCGCGATTTGTTTTTCTTGCTATTTAATCTATTGTATATTATTTTGTAAAGTCTCGTATTTATATATTTTTTGTGACTTGAATCTCTTAATGTAGGTGGTTGTCATCTAAAGAAATCCATATAGAAGATATAAACTATTGGAAGAGAAGAATTCCTCATTTACTGTGTGAAATGCAAAAGTGTCTACCTCCAACTTTTTTCAATGCACAAGAACACTACCTCATACACCAAGTTGATGAGATTGAATTGTGTGGACCTGCACACACTAGGTCAATGTGGATGGTTGAGAGGCACTTGAAATCTTTGAAGGCTTTGGTTCGACAAAAAGCACATCTTGAGGGTTCTATGGTAGAGGGATACATGGTATACCAGACTATGGTGTACATTACTGAATATCTTCCTAAGTTTGCTTCAAATATCCATGTAGATCGCATTTGGGATCTCAACCCTTTTAAAAAATTCAAAGGGGAGTACTTGATGGGGAAAGGTAGATTGAGGAAAGTGACAGGTAATAAATTATAAGATGTTATTGTAATAAATTATTTCTTAATCTTCAAAATAAATCGGTTGTAAGTCATCTATTTTTTTTTTGTACAGTTGCTCGAGAGTGGGATGCACTACATTTGTATATTGAAAACAATCTTGATTGGATGACGGTATGGATTGAACGATGTCAACATTCTGGTCACACATTAACATGGGAAGGTGTATCTTCATTGGTTAAAGAAGCTCATCATAATGGAGATTCTAATGTTACGCAAAGGGAAATAGATTTAGCATATGGTTTAAGAGATTTCCAGGTACGTACAAAATTATTAATCACCCGTATGTTTATCAACTCACGATATAATAATTTTGACATGTTTCACATATTATTACAGGTTAAACACCACAAGGGTATGTTCTGTAATGGTCAAAAATTTCACGTCAAAGTGTTGGATGACATGACGAAAACTTGTGATTCTGGAATAACTGCAGTCTTTCAAGTGACTAATATTTCATCTAGAAATGACTTAGATCCTCAAGAGTCTAAAAATCAATACTATGGCATTTTGGATGATATACTTGAGTGCGACTTTAGTTCCTTCAAATTAGTACTCTTTGTTGTCAAATGGTACAGGCTACGACTTAATCCAAATGATCCTAATAGAACTGTTATTGAACATGATAATGGATTTACAATGGTTAATACAAGGTCGTTTGAGCCAGTTGGGGATGAGCCCTATGTTCTTCCAAGCCAATGTGAGCAGGTATTTTACTCAGAGGTTTCACATAAACTGGGTTGGTCATTTGTTGTTAGACATGAACCGAGAGGAAGGCCGATAAAGTATAATGCGATGGAAGAAGAAGATACCGAAGAAGTAGAAGATGATGTAGATGATGATCACGATCGACAATTATTGGATGATGTTCCTGAGACAAATTTTCATGAAGAAGAAGAAGAAGATGATGACGATGATGCTGCTACTGATGATGATGATGAAGATGATGTTGATGTTGATGATGATGATGTTGATGATGACGACAATGACAACAACAACGACGACGACGATGATGCTGATGACGACAATGACGAGGATGATGATGATGATGATGATGATGATGATGATGATGATGAGGATGATGATGATGAAATTTAAAGGTATGCCATCAATCCTTAATGTATTTAATATTCATTTCTTGATAGAAATATATTTGTCTTAAATGGTTACATAGTTTATTCATTATCTATTTAAAAGCTACAAGTTTCAACTACAAATAGAATACTGCTAATCTAAATTAACTATTAATCTAAATTAATTAAATAAAACTATTTAAAACACATATTGATGCATGAATGTATTGAGCCTTATTTTCTTTCAGGTCAAAAGCATTTGTAAGTGTTCTCACAACACCAACCAAGCATCTTCATAAGATCACTCTCCTTGATCCAAGCCAACTCCATAACCTATCAGAGTGCACACCAAATCCTTATGCCACCTTAGCATTCTACATCTTTGGAATAATCCCAATGTCCCTCAATCCATCCAATGGATTCATCCAAGCAATCTAATCAACAAACTATCAAATGCTCACAATGCCTCAATAGGCTCCAAACTTGACTTCACCTTAACTAGGTGTTTCCTCCACCTCCACCACACACATCAAACAACTTCAAATAGCATGTCCCCAAGGTTACTAAGCCCTCAACTCATTACCTGATACAAAAACCTAGTTTTAGCCCTTCAGTAGGCCTACTTCCCTAGCAGGCTTATAATGTGAGCCTGATTTAAGTGTTATAATGTGTACGTTTTAATGTTTTTAATTTTTATGTGATGCTTATGATGGATGTGATTATGATTATGATGTGATTATGCTCACGATAATTGAATTACATTTGCAAAAAATTGAACCCCTTTCAAGAGCATCCCGCACAGTCTCATGGATCGACAGGTATAAGTCAATACACCTTATAGAAAGTCTATTTAATACACTTATCAATAGTAAGATTGATGTCTTCTAAGATCTCTCCCATTTGTAGGTACCAGCAAATAGGTATTTGTTAGAAGTGTCTTCCTCGAGTGAGGGAAATATAGGAATAGAAGAGGAAAGTGAGACATGCAGTTTATCTAGAATAGGGAGATTAACTAGAGGTCAAAGGACTAGAAGGAAATTCAATAAACACATGAAATTTTTCCTTGCTCAAGGGGGGTCATGTTCTTATGATGATGAGATGAAAGGAAACATCGAGGTGCCCTTGAGGTACCAACATCTACAGAAACATTGGGTACCCAAGGAACTTCCTCCAATAAACACTGATTTTTGTGTTAATGAGAGGATATATCGCATAGCACCATCATCATTACATGGTTTGGGCCTATTTTCTATGGATGGCATAAAGGTGTCTTACAACAAAGTTTTTGAATTGATGGAGTATGTTGGACCATGTTACGATTACAAAATTTGGATGCATATTGTTCAATATAAAAAAAGTATGCGTAGGTATGCACTCTCGGCAAATTATATACAACAGCAAGACAATAATCAAAGTAAAAGTGTGGCTATATACATTGATGGAAGGCCAAAAGCAACAGGGAATATTGCGGGTTTTATAAATAGTACACGACCTGGGTCAACTATAAAGCAACCCAATTCCATATTTGAGGCGCGCGAGGGAAATCATGTATTCATCTGTGCGATAAAATCAATACGTGCAGGGGAAGAGCTGCTTATTGATTACAATTTGAACCGCATAGATACAAACAAGGCTACTATCATGGGGGTGGTACATACTATTAAACCAACTTCTAATTAATGACTCCAACATACCATTTAGTTATTAAATTTTTGGCTAACATTTTTATACTTGATCTTTGACACAGGGGCACAATATGGAGCAACCGCCTGAAGGTGATGGTGACGATATTCCTAGCTCATCTACACATGAGCAGGTAAAACTCATTGTAATTGTGCAAACTAGATAGAAGCAAAATGTTATTTTTTTTAATGTTATTTTCTTCATTGTTTTGGAGTAATTTTGATAATACTAATACTATTGTTGTCACAGAGGGCTGGTGGTCGGAGAGAGGGAAAGCAACCTGCAGTCCCTCAGGAGTCCCCCCTTGTGGACCCTTTTTTTATTGATTTAGCAGAGACCGATGACCCGATCGGTTCCATTAAAAAGCTGCTAAAGAAAATTGGGAAAGAACTTCTACGTTTGGTATCCATACATCCTCAGACTCAGGAAATAAAAGACAGGGCAGCTGAGTTGTTGCACACTTCTGAAAACTTTAAAGTAAGTATTAATGAAATTTTTAATTATTACAAGAGTTCAATAATGGTTTTTATGTTATGCTCTTTTATGACATTAATTAAAATATGGATGCATTGTTTTTACAAAGTTATTTGCGTAATTTTGAACCCCATTCCCATGATGAGGCCGGTACTGCAAGTGGTTCAAGTAGATCACATGTTCCATTCCCCACTTGTGTTTTCCACTGAATATATATAGGAATGATCATAATCATTGACAATACATGCTCGAACAATCTTTTTTTTTAATGCTCTAACAATCTTGTCCATGCTAGTCCACACGTTCTATATTTATGCATGCTCTAACAATTTTATTCTTCAGCTCCTTTCCATGATGATATGACAATGCCGCCTCCATCCAGGACAGCCACAAATGTCTTGCCGACTGCCATGTCAACAACACACAGCCTAAATGCACCAACTGTTGCACCATCTACTGGTACACAAATCCCTCTTTTTCTCTCTTTTTTTATGTGTTTAAGTGTTATGTGTTTACGATGTAGATCCCTTGATTGTGTTTGTGCCATGGGTGCTCTGCACCAATTTATTTCCCTTGAAGTATTATTTCTTGGAGGCATTTGATAATGGTTTTCATTTTTTGCAATAGGAGATGGAACAAGTCCCGATGCAGCATCATTTCCTAGATGTTCCCATGTTCCTAGTACGGGAACGGTGAAGGATTGCGTATTGATCATCAGCGACGATGAAGGCATTCCCTTAAAAGTAGCCAAAGTTCCAGGTACTTTAAAGTTATTATTATTCTATAGTGATATAATAGTAATTTAGTTTTTGATCACTCTTCATCGACTAATGATCCCATGATTATTTAGCTCGGAAGAGTTCTAGTCATGTGTGACTGTCCTTGTCACAAATGAGGACATCTCACAGTGATTGTCCCTTGTGTAATTGCCACTTGAATAAGGACAGTCACTGTAAAGACAACATGATAATGTACACTTACAGTGAGTGTACATTATCATGTTGTCTTTAGAGTGACTGTCCTCATTTGTTGAAGGAAAAAAGCATTAATGTGGTTCATTAGCAATGTATTAAATAATTTATTTTTTAAAATTCTACCCAGAACCGTCGCAATTGTGACGGCCCTCCCAAGAGATGCAACGGTGGCACCGTATTGGCGATGCCCAGGCCCGTCGCAGTTGCTTTGGCAGACCGTCGCAAGTGCGACGGCAGCCGAAGCAACTGCGACGGCGGTGCCATGTTCGTGACGCCCAGGCCCATTGCAATTGTGACACCCTGCCGTCGCAATGTGACGAAGGCGCTGAATGGGTGAAGCAATGACATTGTGACGGCAGGGCATCGCAATTGCGACGGAAACCCATAAACGTCGTAAATTGTGACTAAAAAACTGCAACGTCTATCACTATCGCTATAGCGGCACATATCCGTCGCAATGGCGACACATAGCCGTCGCAAAATGGCCCCAAATTTATTAGTGTGGGTTGGGGTAGGACCTCATAGGGGAGAAGGATATATGAAAAACATCTATTGGAGGAGGAGAAGAAATATAAAATGAAAAAACTATAAGATTTTATTGATGAAGAGTTTTTTAAAATATTTCAGAGCAGTAGCATTGTAGTTTGGTATTTATGGAACTTGGATGTTTTTTTTTCATCTATGTTGCCATCAATGCCAATGGGGTAGATTTTTAGGAATTAATGATGAATATGTCCTATGGGGGAGTATTTAGAGTCATTCTGTAGTATTTGTATGTTGCATTCATGATTGTGATTGTCATTAATGTCAACACAGTGATCTACTAGAGACTAGTAGAGAAGCAGATAGTGTTTGAATTAGCACATGTGGAGTATTGAAAATCAAGATATACGAAGCTGAGGATTTACTCTGCACTATGTCTTGAGATCATGGTCAAGAGTGCATACAAAAATTTAATTATTCATGACAGTTATGTGTAATTTAGTGGAAGCAATATTCAAGCAGTGTTCCTAAGAAGCGGCTTGTGGTAACTAGATGATATCTCCTAATCGGGATAGAATATGGGCATGCAAAGTTATACAGTTGATGAAGACATTTTGGTGGTGACCTAGATGAGACAACATGGTCGGAGGTTCCATGTGTGAAGATTTATTGTGTTTAGAAGCCCACAATTTTTATGTAATTATGGAATATTATGTAGCGTGTGAAGGTTTATATTTTGTAATTGGTTAAGCCTTGTTGGTCGACTCATTTGTAATTATTTGAGTATGGTATAGAGGAAGGATTTTTTTCCTTAATTGATATATGTGAAATAGATTAGAATTGCATAATTGAGAAATACATGTTGTAAGAGGATATGCGAATTGCAGAGATCTGGTATTGAGATCTAGTGAAACAGTTGGTACGGTTTGGCACAGGTAGAGGAGCAAAGATAAGTTTCTGAGATCAATAATTGTTGGTATTATTCTATTCTGATAATACAAAGATCAGTTGGACAGTGTGTTTAATGATCTTTCTCTTGAAGTTTTTTGGATAGTGGGTCCTGTTATCTTCCATAACTCTTAATTGGGTTAGAATCTTCTAACAGGGATTCAAAGTCTCTAAATAGGGACTCATATGTATTGAATGTATTTCATAAGGCTCGTAACAGAGTCCATCCTCTCCCAAGGAATTTTCATATTATTACATCTTTTGTGGGCATCATTCCCACCGGGGTTTACTCTTTGATCAAGAGGTTCCCTAGTCAACATATCTTGTGTTATTGTGTTTTTGTGTATGTTTATCTTTCTATGGTTATTGCTTACATTGATTACATGGTTGAAACTTGTAAATGGTGATAAAATTTATAGTTATCATATAATTGATTCACCCCCCTCTCAGTTATCTTGGTGGACTTTACTTTCTAACAGGTTGTTCCTGATGAGCGTGTTGAGGCTCAAGCCACCAAGCAAGATGATGTGGTTGGACAAGGTAAAGAGCATCACATTTATGTTCTTTAAAGTATCGAAATGTTTGTAACAATTATGATAACATGATTTTAAATTAACCCCAATTATGATAATATGTTTTTAATTTAACCCTTTTATTTTTTATTACAGAGGAGCCACCTTGCAAAGGATAGTAAGATCATGTGCATGGGTGAGAAGAAAGGATGATGATGAGATGGATATGCCTTTGCAACAATTTAGGGAAACAGAAAAAAGAAAAAGTCAAAAAAGAAATGATTCTCATTTATGCAACTTATTTGATAATGACTAATGTTTATGTTTATATGTTTTAATATCATGTGTTAATGAATGTTATGATGTGTTAATGAATACTAATGAATCTTATGAATGCTAATAAATGGGTGTTAATGAATGCTAATTAATCTTATGTGTTAATGAATGTTGTGATAATTCATCAATGTTACATTTTATTAATAGATGAATGAATGAATGAATTTTAGATGTTAACGGGGAATTTAGAGTGATGTTAGGGGGGTTGAATGAGCTTCCACCTTCACATGGTTGGCCCTAATCAGTAGAGAATATTAAAATATTCTCAAAACCAAGTGAAGCTCAACATTAACCTATGATTGCATGAAAAGTTTATAACTCCACCTAGGAATCTAATTGTTTTAGGCCATACATCTAGGAGACTCCTCTTATCTAAACCACCTAACCCTAAAACCAAATACTAGTTTTTTCACACCTTAATTTTGGGCATCACAACTTTCTAACTCCACCTATATTTGCATGCATGTGCATCTCCAATGTATATATATTTGTAAGAATGCACATATACTTATGTGTGTATTTTCAACAAATCAATTTTGTGCATATCCCACACTCATGGCTTGCCACAAGACCACATTTCTTTGAGGCATTCTATAAATGGGTAAAAGAACAATTGAGTGTCACCTTTTAGGCTAACTCAAATCACTCGGCCTAGTTAGACTCAGCCGAGTACACGTAGGTGCCACATGGAGCCGAATGGCATCTACGTGGCCTAGTAGACTGGGTTGAGTGGTACTCAGTTGACTCGACCGAGTCTAAATGATATTTTTAATATCAAAAAACATCCCAAGCCACTCATTTGCACACTATTTGGTTTTTTTTGTGGGTTTGACCCCTACGGAGACTCGGTCGAGTCAGACTTGGCCTAGTCAAACTCAACCCAGTCGGACTTGGCCCATTCTACCTAGGTGGCATGCCATGTTGGCAGCCAAACCTCCAAGAACACAAAAAAATTAGAATTTTGCACTTCTATTGTTTCTTTCTCTGATCAAAATAGAAAATGTTAAAAAACTAAAAGTACCCTTTTCTAGATCTTGAAAGTACGATTCTAGACATATAGATTTTATATTGTTTCAAATGCAAAATGTTAAACAAATTTTCTAAAAACTACATGTAGGTATATTAAACTTTGAGAAGATGTTGATTCGGAAAATATAGAAAAATGCTAAATTAATTTAGAAATTTTTTAAAATTATATACGACACTAGAGGAGAGAGTCATCTTCAAGAATATATAATTTATTTGTTTTTTGACAAAGTTTTAATAGGGGAAAAGTGACGGGAGAAAAAAACTATTGATTTTAGGTAAGTTCAACTTTGAATACTTATAACAGGTAAACTATAGATCAAAAACACTTCTTTCTTTTTTCTTGCACTAGATATACATGTCATCTAAAACATATTTTGAAATTGGATGGAAAAACAATGTTTTACTTATAATGATTTGACGAGAATTAAACTCCTTGATTTATAGTATTTTTCAGGATATGAAAAATAGACCTAAAAAATTAAAAAAACATATTAATTTTTGCTCAAATTAATTTTAAAAAATTATAGGCATAAAATTCATCTTATTTTATAGATTTCATTAGTTTACATCATCTTCAAATTCTCAACAGAAATGTGACTTTTATGCCCTTGAAATTTTTCAATTTTGGTGTTGTTAGCCTCTTCCTTTGTAAAAGGGTGACAACTTATTGTTCTTTTACCCAGAACAGTTCACATGTCTTTCCTGTGTGATTTCAATAGGCATGTAGTAGTAAATAAATTGACAACATTACATTTTAATGATAAATATTTAAAGATTTGTTATTAACTTGTATTTCAATAGGAATGTAGTAGTAAATATGGTGCTAGTTTTAGATGTTAACTATGAAAGTCTCTTGGTTTCAGGCAATACAAAAGGAGCCACCTAGTTCAATACACAATCTCAATTCATATGCATAGGACATTAGGTGGAGCTGAAAAATGCAACATGTTTGCATTTTTGATAGAGGTCTTTAATTAGGTATTTTAAGTTATAGACCATCGTGAACATTGTAATTTTGAGTCTTATAGGTGAGGGTAATGTCCTCAGCATGCAAGAAAATCAAGACTTTTTATTTACTAGCTTTTTGAGGACATTCTCTCTCCCATAGATGCCAGAGTTCTAATGTTCACAATACTCTATAAATTAAAAAACTTATCTAGACCTATTAACAAATGTAAACGTGGTGCATTTTTTCAGTTCCACCTGTTATACATGCATATTCTACGCAGCTGCACGTGAATTATCGATTCAGAGTGGGAAAATATTATTTTGGATGTGAGGGAGAGAAGACAAAGACATAACGAACATGCACCGGAAGATGGGTCCATTTGTTTTTGGGTCTAGCTCCTAGTATTTCTTGGTCAAATCTACATGTTTGTCACCTATGCATATACCTTATTTGATCAACTCTTATATGCACAGGTGATGAAAATTCAAAATTTAGTGTATGCAAAATTAGTTTTAAAAAATTGGCCATGTTGATGAGGATTATGAAGAAGATTTGAAAATGTTACACCAATCTAAATTGGATAAATCATCATTTTCAAATCTTCTTCATCAATCTCCATCAACCATTTGATGATGATCCTACGCAGTTCCACATAGACATGACATGTTCCTTAGAAGAATTTTAATCTCACAATAGCTAAGAAACATAAATGTATATATCATGGTCACAATTATTTGGAGACACAACATAATTGAGTGTTATACCCAGATGATGCAACATAACCACTACTCCTCTGGTTCTAAGTTTACACTACAGGATCCAAAAACCATAGATAAGGAATAAATTTTGAGAGCGGAGGAGGAGGGCCATAATGACCAAAATAATACAAGGTCCCTATATTATTTTGTTTTTTATGGCCCTCCTCCTCCACTCTCTAAATTTATTCCTTATCTATGGTTTTTGGATCCCGTAGTGTCAACTTAGAACTGGAGGAGTAGTGGTTGCATTATATCATCTGGGTATACCATTCAATTATGTTGTGTCTCCAAAAAATTATGACCATGATACCTACATTTATGTTTCTTAGTTGTTGTGTTCTAGGACCCCTTATGACCCTTTAGGACCCTTTACAATCCCTAAGAATACATCTTAGAGGTCTTAAAGTGTTGTAAGGGGTCACAAGAGGCTCCTAGGAGGGGCCAGATGAGCTTTCACCTTCATGTGGTTGGCTATGTTAAGTAGAGAATGTTAAATTATTCTTGAAACAAAGAGAAGCTCAATATTTTAAGGTCTCACTCCATGCATGATATATATATATATATATCATATCATCACAATTAGGATGGTCATCAGAGAATGACCAATAATAGAGCACTAGACATGACAACTATCTGTCATAATTCTCTGACAAGCAGTCATCGCATGTACAACATTTCCATTGTAAGGCAGTCGTAATTGTGACACACATAATAAGGACCTAATGACAATCAAATTATGACCGACAACAGAGTAGTCGAGATGATAACTATCTATCAAAATTATCTGACAAGTAATCATTGCTTTTATAGCATCTCCATCACACAGACATCGTAATTATGACAATAATAATGAGTTCCAATGATATTTTGACCATATCTGATTATGTTGGCAGGCCCTTTTACTCTGCATATTGCGACAATGTTTTGTGTCATAATTATGACAGACATCCTAGCCATCAGTGTTATTGACACCAAAACTACAATGATGGTTAGTGTCGCTTGGTCAATGGGTTGGTATAGGAATTGCAATGGACAACTATTGGAAAAAGGACTCAAATGTGCTAGTGCAACCTCATTACAATCTGCAATCCCTTACAACTCAATACCATCGTAAGAAGCTACTAAAACATACATCATAATGAAATCCTTAAACCTAAGCTATTTTATACAAGCTTATTTTTCCGCTTTAGGGTTACAACACATCAGCCCAAAAATAGCGAGGGTGGGGGGGAAAAGTGTACAATACTTCCCTAATCAGTCACCACAATATAACAGATAATTCTAGGCCATATGAGCCAGAAGTAAAACCAAAATGGTGGAATGACAATGACTACTATGAATTCCATAGAAAGAAGGGATAAAAGATAGAAAATTGCATGAGACTCAAGCATGAGATCCAGGATCTCATTGATAATGAAGTGATTGTGGTTGACAATCACACCAAAAACATTGATCACAAGACATTCAAGGACCCTTTACCCAAGTATAAGGAAGGGGAAAGTTCTAAACTAAAAGATGGTGCCCACATTAATCACACGTATGGCACCAATGATAACAATATCATCAATATGCTTGAGGTGGTCCCTTATGAACATTGCAATGTCATTATTGTCAAGAAGCAAGAAACAAAGTCTCAAGTTGCCATCACTTTGACTCAAGTGCAAGAAAAGGTTACCCTAGGAGGAGAAGAACCTTCCAACTCTAGTAATCAACCATCATCATCAAATCCATCCACATCTAGTGACATAAGGCAAGGATGCAAGAGGGGCCAAAGGATGGTGCACCCTAATGATCCAAGCTTGAAACACACATGCAAAAGAAACAAACAACAAGAGAGAGAATGCCAGATCTGTCATATATTATCATCAATTTGAATCATACATACCGGGTTGTAAGGCATTCCCAGTTAGGGTCTAATATTACAATGAATTACAGAAGTCCTCAAACATGTGAGGATCTGCTACCAATCTTTCATCTAATGCCTTCTATCTTCTATCAAAACTGACTCTCTAAACTACCACCAAACATCTACATTTATACAAGAAGCTACCAAGCTGAGTTGGCCTTCAAATCCACAATTAATAGAAGTAATGGTCAAATATGGGACCACATGCTTCCCAATGATGGATTCCAACATTAATTCCATGATCCAATATAAATGCACAAGTTGGCCACAACAAGAAACAAAATTGAACCCATTGGTAAGAAAGATAACTGAGCAGCAGACAGGCAATGCCGAGTGCCAGTGAAATAACCAACTGCCCAGGAGATAACTAACCACACTTGATAACCAAAGGAAATCGACCAACTACCGACCAACTCGGTCAAAGAAGAAACCAAGCAACACAAACAAAAACTCCAAATTCTTTTTTGGTGACACAAGATTGCTAAGGACCCGAGATGCTCCTGCATCAAACACCTAGGGTTATTTTGAAATGATTCTCAGAATCATTTGGTAGGTCTAGTCTAAGTTGCATCCAACTCAGACTGTGAAATCCATGAACTATCTTCCATCGGTCTATTCTTCCACTTAACTAGATATTCCATGTACTATTTTCCTCTTGTACTTTTTCCACCTCTTTCCTTCAAAATCTATTCAACTTCATCACTCTACTTCTTAGGATATTCTATCGGTACTGTCACTTCTTCATCAGGTTCATGATACTCATATAAATCAGCAATATTGAAAATCAATGATATGTCCATGTCATCAGGTAACTCAATCTCATATGTATTTCCACTATCAAATTTCCTTAGTATTTTGCAAGGTCCAAACTTCTTCATCTTTAGCTTTCCATATGTGCCAATAGGAAATTGACCTTTCTTCAAATGAACCATCACTTCATCACCAAAATCAAAATTTTTATGTCTTCTTGATCTATCAGCTCTGTCTTTGTATTTCTGATTACTGTCTTCCAGCTTCAACTTCACATCTTCATGTAATGTCTTCATATATTCAGCAAACTTTACTCCTTCAGCACTTCTCTTTTTCTCATCAGCAATGTCTCTCAAATCAGATATTCCTCTTAGTTGTGTGCCATTCACAATCTCAAATGGTGTCTTTCCAGTACTCCTATTCATTGAATTGTTAAATGCAAACTCTGCTTGTGCCAACACAGAATCCAAATTACTTGGTGTGTCTCCAACTAAACATATCAAAAGATTTCCCAAACTTTTGTTCACAACCTCAGTCTGTCCATCGGTTTTTGGGTGAAATGTAGAACTATATTTCAATTCAGTGCCAAATTTCTTCCAAAGTGTTTTCCAAAAATAACCAATAAATTTATTGTCTCGGTCAAAGATAATACTCCTCGGTAATCCATGCAATCTAACAATTTCCTTAAAGAAAAGGTCTGCTACATGTACTGCATCTGATGTCTTTCTACAAGGTATAAAATGTGTCATCTTAGAAAATCTATCCACAACAACAAATATTGAATCATTACCTCTTACTGTCTTCAGTAAGCCAAGAACAAAGTCCATACTGATAGCAATCCAAGGTTTCTCAAGAACAACAATCGGTGTATACAATCCAGTATTCTGACTTACTCCTTTTGAAACTTGACAAATACTACAACTTTTCACAAATTTATGAACATCTCTATACAACTATGGCCAATAGTACTTCTCCTTCAGAAAATTTCATGTTTTATCAATGACAAAATGTCTAGCCAAACCACTACTATGTTTCTCTTTTATCAAATTAGATCACATTACTCCTCTCGGTATACACAACTGAATACCTTTAAACAACATACCTTCTTGAATGAAATATTCATCCCATTTAGTGTCTTGTTGATCTTGAATAGGTGCTTTGCACTTTCTCCATGGCTCAGAAAAATCAGGGTCATTTTCATACAAACCTCTCATCTCATCAAAACCAAGAACTTCAATTTTCATCTCAGTCATCAAAGATCTTCTTCTACTCAATGCATCAACAACTCATTTAGTGACTCCACTCTTATGCTTTATCAAAAATGTATAACTCTACAAATACTCAACCCATTTCATATGTCTTTGATTCAACTTATTCTGACTACCCAAATATTGTAAGCCTTATGATCAATATAGAACAAAAATTCACTTGGTATTAAATAATGTCTCCATTTCTTCAGTTCTTGAACAATAACATAGAATTCTTGATCATACACAGAATATTTCCTTCTAGCATCATTCAAATTTTCACTAAATAAAGCAACAGGTTTACCTTCTTGACTCAATACAGCTCCAATTGCACTTCCACTTGCATCACATTCTACTTGAAATACCTTACTAAAATTAGGTAATGCCAAAATAGGTAATTCAACAACCTTCTACTTCAGAGCCTCAAAACTTCTATCAGCTCCATGTGTCCACTAGAATTCTCTTTTGTCTCCTCTCATAGTCTCAGTCATAGCATTACAAATTGAACTGAAATTTCTTATAACTTTTGGTAAAAACTTGCTAAACCATGAAATGACCTTACCTCACTAGCATTCACAAGTGTAGGCCAATTCAAAATAGCTTCAACCTTTTTAGGATCCATCTTCAAACCATCAGCTAAGATAACAAATCCCAAATACACAATCTCTTCCTTCATGAATGAACACTTTTTCAGATTTATCAGTAACTTTTCCTCTCTCAATCTCTGCAAAAATTGTCTAACATGCAACAAATGTTCTTCTCTAGTCTTACTAAATATTAGAATATCATCAAGATATACAATCATAAATTTACCCAAGAATTTCTTCAAAACTTCATTCATCAGCCTCATAAAAGTACTCGGTGCGTTAGTTAAACCAAAGGGCATAACCAACCACCCATACAAACCTTCTTTTGTCTTGAAAGCAGTCTTCCATTCATCACCTTCTCTGATTTTGATCTGATGATACCCACTTTTCAAATCAATCTTTATGAAATACTTTGCTCTAGTCAAATTGTCCATTATGTCATCCATTCTCGGTATAGGAAACCTATACTTCACGATTATCTTATTGATTTCTCTAGAAATAGTACACATTCTCCATTCTTCTTCAGTGCCAATACAACATGTACTACATAAGGACTCAAACTTTCTCTGATCAAACCTTTATCCAATAACTCTTGAATCTATCGGTTCAATTCTTGATTCTTGGTAGGTGTCAACTGATGAGGTGCCTTATTCGAGCTCCAGGGATTAGATCCATACAATGATCAATGCTTCTTTTTAGTGGCAAACCATCAGGTACATTATCAGAAATGATATCACTATTCTTGGTGAGTAACTTATCAATCTCCTCTGGGACATTATCCTATGTTTTCTTACTCAACTTATTAGGAATCACAGCAAAACATACATCATTCCTCTTCAAAGAATTAACAAACTTTCTTCCTTCCATCAAGAAAACTTTCACAGATGTGAAAACATTACTAACAGGTTCTTCCATCAATGGTAGCAAGATTTGTTTCTTTCTATCAGCCACAATATTATACTTTGTTAGGAATGAATGCTAAAGCCTTTGGCAGTCATTCTGTAGCAGTGGTTGTTGCATTCATGACTATGATTGTCATTGATGTCAACATAGTGATATTCTGGAGTTTAGCAAAGAAGCAAGCATAGTTTTGTTTTTCACACATGTTATATTGCAAATTGAGTTATGCATGGTTGATGGTATTTTCTTTTGTGTGTTATTAGCCTATGGTTCAGAGCACAAAGAGAAATTCATTTATTCATGAAAGTTATAAGCATTTTGGTGGAAGTAGTATTATGGCAGTATTCCTAAGTAGTGGGTTTTGGTAATCGGAGGATATCTCCTAACTGGGATGGAATCTAATTAAGCACAGTTAAAGGGAAGTTTGAGACTCATTGGTGGTGATGTGGTTCATAGTGCAAACTTTGAGGTCACACAATTGGAAAGTTATTGTATCTGGAAGCTGACAATTTTATGTAATTTTGATGTAGCATGTTGAAATTATTATTTTGTATTTGCATGCCGACTCATTTGTAATTATTTGAGTGTGGTATAAAGGAAGGAATGTTTTACTTGTTGTAATGGGATTTTAATAGTTTGTGATATGAAATTGTGAAATTTGTGATGCGAATGTATGCATGAAGTGAAGAAAAGAGCCAATTAAGTGATGAAGGAAGACTTGTGAAGTACAGAGATCTGGATTTGTGATCTTGTGTAGCAGAGAGTGAAATTTTGGCATAGTGTGAAGGAGATAACATATTTCATATTATTCTATTGAATAATCCTAAGATCTGTTGGACAATGAGTTCAAAGATCTTGCCTTGAAGTTGTTTGGGCAGTGGGTCCTTTTGTCTTCCATAACTCCTAACAGGGTTAGAATCTTTTAACAGGGATTCAAAATCTCCTAAAAGAGATTCATATGTACTAAATGTATTTCATAAGACTCCTAATAGGGTCCATCCTTTCACAAGGAACTTTCATATTAGTGCATCATTTTGTGGGCATCATTCCCATCGGGGTTTACTCTTTGATCAAGAGGTTCCCTAGTTAACATATCTTGTGTTATTGTGTCATTGTGTATGATTATCTTTCTATGGTTGGTTACTACATTGATTATATGGTTTAAAGTTGTTGAAGTTGATATTGAAGTTGATAAATGGTTTAATTATAAGATAATTGATTCACCCCCCCTCTCAATTATCTTGGTGGTCTTTACTTTCTAACAATTGGTATTAGAGTGGCAGGTCCTTGAAAGAGAAGTTTAACAACTTAAGGAGATCTATGGTGAATTTCAGGAAAGAAAGCCCTAAGTTTGATGGAGTAAATTTTGACAGTTGGAAAGAAAAGATGAAGACAAATCTCTTGTGTTTAGGACCAGGTTATTGGTTGATTACAAAGAATGAAAGGACTATAATTGAAGAAGACAATCTTGAAACAAGTACTAAAGATGAGGTAGATCTATTCATGTGTAACATACTTGCAAGAGAAACACTTTTATCAGCACTTCTAGAGAATGAATATAGTCAGGTAAAAGGTTTAACTAGATCTCATGATATTTGGAAAGCTTTACATTCTACTTTTGAAGGTGAGAAACATGCAAAGAAAGCTAGGTTACATAATTGGATTTGTGCATTTGAAGACATAAGAATGATGGAAGATGAATCTGTTAGAAGTTATATTGGTAGGATGTCAGAAATTGTTGCAAGAATAAAGTCTTATGGACGTGAAAAGATAGAGAATGAAGTAATCTAGAAGATTTTGAGAATATTGACACTGGTATTCAGGCAAACTACACAAATGATTGAACAAGTGATACCTTGTACACCAAACTTTTCAAGAGAGACTCTTCTTGGAAGATTGGAGGTAGCAGAGATGAATTTGAGATTATCAAGAGAACTACCTAGAGTGGAGACATCATTTAGTGCTCTTAGCATCAGACCTACTATGTCTAGAAGTACAAGCGTGAATGGGGATTATGCCAGGAGTAGTAGATCCAAATCTGATGAAGATAAGAAGATTGAAGAAGGTATTGCCTTTCTTGTGAAAAGAGAACCAGATGGTAAGAAAATATTTAAATGTTGGACATGTCAAGAATATGGTCATTTTGCATCTAAGTGTCATAAGAGAGTTAAGAAGTATAGAAACAATTTTAAGCCTAGAAGATCTAAAGAATGTTATTATGCAAATGATCAAGAAATTGAAGTAGGAATTGAAAGATATTTGAGTGACAGTGATAATGATAACTTTGATGACATAGGATTTGTAGCAATTAAGGAAGAAAATTATGAATCTAATGTTAAGGAAGAGAAAGCCTTAGTTTCCCAAGTTGAAAAGAAAGCTGATTGGATTATAGATAGTGGTTGTTCACATCATATGACTGGTGATAAAGGAAAGTTCATAAAGTTTAACAATTATGATGGAGGAGTTGTTAGAGTTGGTAACAATGCACCTTGTTTGATTAAAGGTATAGGATCTATTACTCTTGATGGAAAGACTAACACTGATGATGTTTACTTTGTTGATAGATTGAAACATAATCTTTTGAGTGTTGGACAGTTAGTGGATAAAGGATATCAAGTTTAGTTTACTGAGAAAACTTGTGTGATAAAGGATAAAGATGGAAATCTGATTGGAACTGGATCTAGAACTAGAGGTAATGTATTTCAGTTGAACCCTACTGAGATGACATGTTTGATGACTAAAATTGATGACAATTGGTTATGGCATAGAAGGTTTTGTCATATAAACTTTGATAATATTGTGAAAGTAAGTTCTACACTTGCAATAAGAGACTTACCTAAGATTATGAAGCCTACTAACATGATTTGCAAGGAATGTGTGATGGCTAAGTAGAAAAGGAGTTCATTTCCTAGCAAGAAGTTCACATCTAAAGAAAAGTTGGAGATTGTTCATATAAACTTGAGTGGTCCTACTAGGACTAGAGGATTCTATGGAGAAAGGTATTTTATGATTCTTGTTGATGATTTTACAAGAATGATGTGGATTGTATTTTTGAAAGAAAAATCTGAAGCATTTGATAACTTTAAGGTCATGAAGAATAAAGTTGAGAATGAATTAGGAATGAGGATTAAATGTTTGAGATCTGATAGAGGTGGAGAATTTACATCTAAAGAGTTTAACACTTTTTGTGAAGTAAATGGTATTAAGAGACAGTTATCAGCCCCTAGAACACCTGAACAAAATGGTATTGCAGAAAGAAGGAACAGATCAGTGACTGAAATAGCTAGAGCTATGTTGTTTGAAGGTGATTTGGCAAAGACATTTTGGAGAGAAGTAGTGAATACAATAGTATATACAATGAAAAAAGTACAAATCAGAGTAGACACAGACAAGACACCTTATGAATTGTGGTTTGGACATGCACCCTCAGTTAAGTATTTTAGAATTTTTGGAAGCAAATGTTATATTAAGAGAGATGATGATATAGGAAAGTTTGATCCTAGAAGTGATGAAGGAATTTTTCTTGGATATTCTTTGAAAAGAAAAGCATATAGATGTTACAATAAGAGAACTAAGACTATTGTTGAAAGTGCAAATGTAGAAGTTGATGAGAAGTTTAAAATTTAGGAAAGAATGCTTGATTATGAATCTGATGAAGGAACTAACCCTTAGCCTAACATTGAAATTGCTGAAATTTTTTTTGAGACTGACAGTGAATTGTTGAATGAAAGTCATGATGAAGAAAATAGAGAAGAATCTACAGTTGAAGAAAGATCAGTGACTATGACACCTAACAAGTATATATCAAGACATCATCCTGTTGAACAAGTGATTGGAAGTTTGGACAGAGGAGTTATGACTAGAAAGAAGGTACATTTATGTTTGATTTCTCAAATTGAACCTATGTCTACTAATGAAGCTTGTGAAGATGAACATTGGATTAAAGCTATGAAAGAAGAATTGGATTAGATTGAAAAGAACAAGACATGGGAATTGGTCCCTAGACCTAAAGATAAAAATGTGATTGGAACTAAATGGGTATTCAGGAACAAGATGAATGAACAAGGAGAAGTAATTAGAAACAAAGAAAGATTGGTATGTAAGGGATACTCACAGAAAGTAGGAATTGACTATGAAGAGACTTTTTCCCCTATGGCAAGACTTGAAGTAGTAAGAATATTTTTGGCTTATGTAGCATTTAAGAAATTCAAAGTGTATCAGATGGATGTGAAGTCAGCATTTCTGAATGGTGAATTAGAAGAAGAAGTCTACATTGAGCAGCCTGAAGGTTTTCCTTTGACTCAAGAAGGAGACATGGTATGTAAACTAAAGAAAGCATTGTATGGACTAAAGCAAGCACCTAGAACTTGGTATGCTAGATTAGATAAGTATTTGTTAAAGTTGGGATTTACAAAAGGAATAGCTAATAGCAACTTATATATAAAAGAAATTGAGAATGGATTGTTAGTTTTGGTTATTTTTGTTGATGACATTATTTTTGGAGGAGAAGATGAAGCTAGTGACAAATTTGCTGATGAAATGAAGATAGAATTTGAAATGAGTATGATTGGAGAAATGAAATACTTTTTGGGATTACAAATTACACAAAATAAAGATGGTATCTTTATAAGTTAGATAAAGTACTTAAATGATTTGTTGAAAAGATTCTGTATGGAGAATTGTAAACCAGTTGGAACACCTATGGTTACAGGATATAAACTATCTAGTAAAGATGAGACACCAGCAGTTGAGCAAAAGAAGTACAGATCTATGATTGGTGGATTGCAGTACTTGACACACACTAGACCATATATACAACATTCAGTTGGAATGGTAGCAAGATTTCAAGCTAAACCTAGAGAGTCACATTATGTAGCAGTAAAGAGGATATTGAGATATCTTAAAGGCACAATGGACTATGGATTGTGGTATGAAACTTCTGATGATTTTACCCTATGTGCATATACTAATGCTGATTGGGGAGGTAGCATTGATGATAAGAAAAGCACCAGTGGTGGAGCCTTTTTTCTTGGAGGAAGATTAGTTTCTTGGTTGAGCAAAAAGCAAAATTATATCTCATAGAGTACAACAGAAGTAGAATATGTAGCAGCAGCAAACAATTGTAATCAAATAATTTGGATGAAGCAAATGTTGATGGACATTGGAATCAAGTTTGATGAGCCTACTGTCATACATTGTGATAATACAGGTATAGTTAGTATGTCTAAGAATTTTGTATTACATTTTAAAACAAAGCATATAGATATCAAGTATCATGTTGTAAGAGAGAAAGTTGCAGATAAAGAAGTCAGACTGGAGTACATAAGCACAAAGGAGTAGATAGCAGATATATTTACTAAGCCTTTGCCTAAGGATACATTTGAGTATCTGAGAGGTATGCTTGGGTTTATGCCCCAACCTAATTTTGAGTAATGATGCAGTTGGTTGCATTCGTCCAGTGGTTTATGGCCCTATCTATTTTTTGGATTGGATGTTGGTACTTCCTCTATGGGGGAGTATGTGTATCTGAGCTGAGTCATTGAGGACTCTAGTGAATATTTTTTTTAGCAGTGTCTTTTGACATTGAGCTATTGTTTGACATAGTGATAGAATTTCTATCATTGATGTCAATGGGGGAGAGAATCATGAAAAACATTGAGGAACTACATTTTTTGAAGAGATTGAATAGGATAACGAAGCAAGATTTGATTGATGAAGAGAAGCAGAGTAGTTGAACAGCAGTGATTGGATTTTTGGAACATTGGATGTTTTTCATCTATGTTGCCATCAATGCCAATGGGGGAGATTGTTAAGAATTAATGTTGAAGCCTTTGGTAGTCATTATGTAGTAGTGGTTGTTGCATTCATGACTATGATTGTCATTGATGTCAACATAGTGATATTCTGGAGTTTAGCAGAGAAGCAGGCATAGTTTTGTTTTGCGCACATGTTATATTGAAAATTGAGTTATGCACAATTGATGGTATGTTCTTTGGTGTGTTATTAGCCTATGGTTAAGAGTGCAAAAATAAATTCATTTATTCATGAAATTTATAAGTATTTTGGTGGAAGCAGTATTCTGGCAATATTCCTAAGTAGTGGTTTGTGGTAATCGGAGGATATCTCCTAACCGGGATGGAATATGATTTTGTGTAGTTAAAGGGAAGTTTGAGACTCATTGGTGGTGATGTGGTTCATAGTGCAAACTTTGAGGTCACACGATTGGAAAGTTATTGTATTTGGAAGTCAACAGTTTTATGTAATTTTGATGTAGCGTGTTGAAATTATTATTTTGTATTTGCATGCCGACTCATTTGTAATTATTTGAGTGTGGTATAAAGGAAGGAATGTTTTACTTGTTGTAATGGGATTTTAATAGTTTTTGATATGAAATTGTGAAAGTTGTGATGCGAATGTATGCATGAAGTGAAGAAAAGAGAGCCAATTCAGTGATGAAGGAAGACTTGTGAAGTACATAGATCTGGATTTGTGATCTTGTGTAGTAGAGAGTAAAATTTTGGCATAGTGTGAAGGAGGTAACATATTTCATATTATTATATTGAATAATCCTTAGATATGTTGGACAGTGAGTTCAGAGATCTTGCCTTGAAGCTGTTTGGGTAGTGGGTCCTTCTGTCTTCCATAACTCCTAACAGGGTTAGAATCTTTTAACATGGATTCAAAATCTCCTAATAGAGATTCATATGTACTGAATGTATTTCATAAGACTCCTAATAGGGTCCATGCTTTCACAAGGAACTTTCATATTAGTGCATCATTTTGTGGGCATCATTCCCACCGGAGTTTACTCTTTGATCAAGAGGTTCCCTAGTTAACATATCTTGTGTTATTATGTCATTGTGTATGATTATCTTTCTATGGTTGGTTACTACATTGATTATATGGTTTAAAGCTATTGAAGTTGATATTGAAGTTGATAAATGGTTTAATTATTAGATAACTGAGTCATCCCCCCCCTCTCAGTTATCTTGGTGGTCTTTACTTTCTAACATACTTATGCAATCTCTCATCATATATAGCATGTCTATCCTATTGCCAAGGTCTATCCAACAAAATATGACAACAATCCATAGGCATGATATCACACAACACCTTATCATAGTACTTTTTGATCTTCAAATTCACATAACATTTTTCACTTACCAAGAGTGTATGCTCATCTTTGATCCATGAAATCTAATAGGGCTTCAGATGTACCAACCTTTCCAACTGCATTTTTGTGACCATCTCTTCAGATGCCAGGTTCTCCAAGCTACCACTGTCAATGATTACCTTCCAAACTTTTTTAGAAACCCTACATCTGGTCTTGAACAAACTTTTCCATATTGGATCATCCTTCTTGCTTTCATTCCACAATGCTCTCCTTACCATCAAGTTATTTTATTTCTCAGGTTCATTCGGTGACTCTTCTTGTACCAAAGCATTTCTACTACTACCAACCTTCTTACTAGCTTGTGTACACTCAAAATATCTATTTCCTTCCTCTCCATAGTTGTAACAAGTTCCTCAGAAACTTCCTCTACCATAACCACCTGGGTAGTTACTGCTCTGCCTCTAGAACTTTCACATTTCCACTCAGTCTTGCCTTTGTCTAGATTTGTCTTTTCTGGTTTAGATCTACCATTTTCACCATTAGATCTACCTCTTCCTCTAGGGAATCTACCACCTCAACCTCTCTATCTTTGCTCATGTCTTTTGTTCAATTTCTCCTCAAATTTCAAAGCAGATTGATAAGCCTCTTCAATGTTCTCCAACTTGACCATACTAATCTCCTCTTGGATGGAAACTCTCAAACCATTTAGGTATCTGCTGATTCTATCCACATCATCTTCATCATGTCCAAATCTGATATCTAATTTATAGAATTCCTCAGTATACTCTTTTACCGAGCTATCCTTCTATCTCAAACTTTGCATTCGCTGAACTAGGTTAATCTGATAATCATAGGGTAAGAACTTTCCTTTCAATTTATGGACCATTTTACACCATACCTTGATTTTTTCTTTTCCTTTCATCTTCTAATCCAATTGAAAATGTTCCCACCATAAGGATGCATGACTTTTCAACTTTGTGCTTGCAATCTTCACCTTCTTATCCTCAAGGATATTTTCATATTCAAAATACTTTTCCATCTCGGTGATCCAGTCCACCAATTCATCAGAATCTAGCATTCCACTATACTCAGGGGGATTGAAATGTGGTGTTGACTTCATACTTTTCAAATCCTTCAAAAATATTTCTTCACCTTGATCCATAACAGGAGCAGGTTCTACATTCACCTGTTCTTCTCCAATTTCATCATCACTAACATCTTCAAGATGGCTGCCTCTTCTTTGGCCTGTCTCCACTGCTTCTAATCTAGTAGCAATATGTCTTAGCATATATGCCAATCTTGGATCTACATCTTTCCCCCATGAACCATCTTGACAACCCTCTACAATTGTAGGTTAGATCGCAATCTGCTACCCCACAACAATTCAACTAGGGCTTCAAGAGGAACCTACAAACCTAGATCCACAGACCTAGATCAAGATCTAACCTCACTCTGATACCACCTAGTGCAAGATAGGGATGCAAGAGGGGCCAAAGGATGGCACACCCAAATGATCCAAACCTGCAACACACATGCAGAAGAAACAAACAAAAAGAGTGAGAAAGACAATGTCAGATCTGTCATATATTATCATCAATTTGAATCATACATGTCAGGCTGTAAGGCCTTCCCGATTAGGGCCTAATATTACAATGAATTACATAAGTCCTAAAAAATGTGAGGATCTGCTACCAATCTCTCTGTTAGAATAACTGAGAGGGGGGTGAATCAGTTATCCAGTGTCCCACAATTCAAAATGTATAATCCAAAACAATTCCACTACTTCTGCTACTCGTAAACATAAAATACTTTCACTATCTGTGTTTTTACCGATTGTCAGTCTAAACTTTATAATAGTTACCAATTAAATCTAACATGTAATATGCAAAGTATGATAAAAAAAAAATATCACAATCAACACATAACACGAGATATTTAACATGGAAACCCTGTGAAGGGAAAAAACACCTAGGACCGGCAACCCAAAATTGTTCACTCTTTTGAAGTGAGGTCGGTGAAGACCCAACCCTATTAAAGGTTACAAACACATTATTAGGCATGACCTTGTTAGAGGATTTTAGGCCAAAAGTTATCATCCAACCAGCAGTCACTCTAGGGTTGATAGGATAACAATGTTCACTCTATGAATGAAACATCAAAAGACTTTCATAGTCCACTCGGTTAAGAGATTTAACTATGTACAATGGTTAAATATGTAACAGTAGATGATCTACCTTAAAACAACTTTAGTTTTCAATTTACAGATCAATGTTCAGCTCATTCAAATATTTCTGATCAATATAACACTTCAGATTCAATACTATATCAACTTACTATCCATCGGTAATTACTCTCTGTAGCTCGGTAATTATTCTAGAGCTCAGTTCTTATTAACCAGTATGATCAGAATGCATGAAAAATTATTCACGTGATAATTCTATAGTATCTTCTTCTTCTGACTCTCTTCAATATTGAAATCAATGTCTCTTATATAGACAAGTAAATCATTTTCTTTTCCTCCATCAGATTTTGCCGCTTAATCATATTCATAGCTTTTTCCACTTTAAACTTCCTTGGATGATGTGTCAATAACACATTTCAATCTTCTCCATTAGATCCTTTTTTATTTATGTTAGCCGTCGATCTTCATAACAAACCTTATCTGTTACCTCAATTTCATACACTTTACAGCTCATCACTTTATTGGCTAAACTGATCATTTAATTCCTTTCTATTTTGCTTGATTAACAAAGAAATGCATCGGTGAACACAAGCTCAGTTAAGACTACACTCAGTATACACTACACTTCATCGGTGTATACTAAAATGCTTTATTTATTGACAACACTACTTTGTATCTTTTAGCTCTATTCTTCATCATAGATGAATGCAACATAATAAAGTCAATTTCATCAAGTCATAGACTCATGAACAAGTTACTCAGTGTATTCCTTATCCTCACATATCATATACATATCCCTCATGTAGATATTTCCTTTCTTCTTCTCTTTCACCTTCCTTTAGATGTATCAGTATAGTAACTTACAAGATAAGTATTGTCAAGCTAGTTGACATTAATGACAACATAATACTGATTTAATCATCTTGCATATCTAATCATCAACTCCTCAATAATCTTAAATTATAGATTCTTCATTCAGGTTCTAAATCAGTTATAGTTCATCAATCTCTTCCTTTGGCATTGATGGCAACACGAGTAATATGAAATGTACCATACCCATACCAAACATGTATTCTACAACTTTGTGTTCAAATGCTTTGCTAATCTCATACAAAATTAATATGTTTAATCACTACGTTACTAAACAACATTTTTCATTCTGTAGATATAACATTTTCAACTCTAAAATTCCTTTCAGATTATCTCTCCCTTAGATAGTTCTCATCGGTGCATATCTCCTTTTCTTTTTCATATTATTTATCTCTCCCTTTAACAACAATGCCAAAGAAACAAATAAATAATCAGCTCTGTAGTAGCTAAGTAACTCTCTATTTTCCATTACTTCCTCTGTATCTTAGTATATTGATATCCCAATCTATTTCAGTTCTTCAAACTTAATCACAACCTTGAACAAAATCCAAAGTGTGAACTATGCTGCATCAACATGAATGATCTTTTGATAAGATTAGGTTGATGCAACATCTAGATCACATTAGTGACCGATAGATAGGGGACAGACCCCAAGTCTAGTCCTCAAATATTCAAATGTGTCCTTCGATAGAGGCTTTGTAAAAATGTCTACAAGTTTTTCTTTAGATGTAAAAAATTATAACTTTACTTTCTTCTCTTGCACTTGTTCTCTTAAGTAGTGATACTTGATTGATATATGCTTTGTCTTAGAGTGCATCACATGATTCTTTCAAATATTAATAGCACTTGGGTTGTCACAATATATGATCACTGGGTCAGTGATTACCTCATTCATTCCTTCCAAAACTTTCTTGATATATGCAATGTTTGAGCAATTAGTAGCAGCAGCAACATACTCTGCTTCAGCTGTAGACTGAGAAATACAAGCCCACTTTTTACTTGTCCAGGTTACAAGTCTTTCACCAAAGAAAAATGCTCCTCCCGTGGTACTTTTTCTGTCATCCACATTTCTAGCCCAATCAGCATCGGTATAAACCTTCAACTCAAACTTACCATCGTTAGGATACCATAATCCATAATCCTCTATCTTTTTCAGATATCTTAAGATCCTTTTAGTAGCAATCATGTGTGATTCTCTAGGTTTAGAAAAATATCTAGCAACAATTCCCACAATATGTGCTATATATAGTCTATTGTGAACTACATACATGAGCTTACCAAACATGGATCGGTAAAGTGTCTGGTTTACCTCTGTAGTTTCATCTTCCTTTGTCAATTTACTTCCAGTAGCCATCAATGTTCCCACAGGTTGTGCATCTTCCATGCCAATGTCTTCAAGACTTCCTTTATGTACTTGGACTGTGTGATGAATATCCCATCACTCTGCTGTATCACTTGTAATTTGAGAAAGAATTTAATCTCTTCGAACATAGACATTTCAAACTCATTCCTCATGTCATCAGCAAAAGATTTACATACATGATCTTGACCTCCAAAAATAATATCATCAACAAAAATTTCAGTAATAATAATAGTGTCATCAGTATCACCTTTCATGTACAAATTGTTGTTCTCACTAGTTCTTACAAATCCAATACTTAACAATTAAGTATGCAGTCTCTCATACCATGCTCTTGGTGCTTTTTTCAAACCATATAAAGCTTTGTGTAATCTACATACCATGTTTCTATTGTTTGGATCAATGAATCCTTTAGATTGTTCTATGTAGACCTCTTCTTCAAGTATACCATTCAGAAATGCTGATTTCACATCCATTTGATAAACCTTAAATTTCTTGTGTGCAACATATGAAAGTAACATTCTAACTCCTTCCAATCTAGAAAAAGGTGCAAATGTTTCACCATAATCAATTCCTTCTTCATGTGCATATCCCTTGCATACCAATCTCACTTTATTTTTGGTCACTTCGCCATTTTCATTCATTTTATTTCTAAATATCCATTTAGTACCGATAACATTCTTATTTTTAGGTCAAGGTACTAAGGACCAAGTTTTTTTTCTCTATTTGTTCTATTTCCTCTTTCATTGCATTAATCCATTTTTCATTTTCTAATGCAACTTTCACATTCTTTGGTTCAAATTCACAAACTAGAAATGTACCTTGTCTTGTTTTGCTTCTTGTCTACATTCCAGCTTGTCTATTTCCAATAATTTGTACTTGATTTCTTCTTTCTTGTTCATCCTGTTCAGGTTCATTTCCTTGCTCGATAGCACAATCCTGTTCATTAGTTTCCCTTTCCTATTCCTTGAGGTTATTTTCCTACTGACTACTTATCACAGGTTGTGACTTCAATAGATAGTTAGGAAGTTCAATGTAAGTGAATATACCATAGTCTTTCGATTCCTTTCTTTCTTCTGTATTTATGTCATCATACTCATCAACACAGACATTAGTACTTTCAATCATCTTATTTGTAACCTTATTTAGACATTTGTATGCTTTACTCTTAGTAGATTATCCTAAGAATATTCTTTCATCACCTTTAGAATCAAATTTCTCATTTCTCTCATCTTTCAGAATAAAACATTTTCTTCCAAAAATCCTAAAATAACTTACAGTAGGTTTATGTCCAAACCATAGCTCATAAGGTGTCTAATTGGTGTCCTTCAGTTGTACTCAGTTAAGCACATATATAGCTGTGCTAATAGCTTCCCTCCAATATGTCTGAGCAACATTCTTTTGTAGCATTAGTGTTCTAGCATAGTCAATGATTGACCTATTCCTTCTTTTAGCAATCCCATTCTACTGAGGTGTTCTCAGTGCAGAGACCTATCTCTTAATACCATTCTCATTATAGAAATTAGTAAATTCATCAAAAATAAATTCACCTCCTTTATTAGATCTTAAGCATTTAATTTATTCTCCAATCTCTTTTTCTACCTTTGCCTTATACCATTTAAACAACTTAAAAGCTTCAAATTTCTCTTTCAAGAACATAACAGTCATCAATCTAGTATAGTCATCAACAAAAAGAATAAAGTATCTATCACCATAATAACTCTGAGTTCTCATAGGACCACATAGGTCAATATGAACCAACTCAAGTATCTTCTTTGTTAAGTAGTCTTTTCTTTTGAAAATAGACTTAGTCATCTTACCTTTCTGACATTCATGGCACATTGCATGATCCGGTTTTAACAAGTTAGGCAACCCTCTAACTCTTTTATTCTTACTAATCTTGATCATGTTATCAAAATTCACATGAGATAACCTCTTATGCAACAACCATGGATCTTCATCTTTCATTAATAAACAAGAAGACTGATCAATATCACAATAAAATAGATTACCTCTAGATTGTGTACTAGTTCCAACAAGTCTTCCTCCATCATCATAGATTCTTACCTTTCTGCTCTCAAAAGCAAGTCGGTGACCTGAGTTGTTAAGCTATGCCACACTTAACAAATTGTAGTTCAGTCCATCTACCTAGTATGCATTTTCACATTTTATTCTATCATTAATCATCAATGAACCTTTACCTCTCACCATACAAGGTGCATCATTTCCCATTCTAACAGATCCACCATCATATTCATCAAGCAGATCAAATTTTTCTATATCACCAGTCATATGATGTGTACAACCACTCTCTATGATCCATGTATCATTTTTGCTTACATTAGAGATCAGTGTTTTCTCTTCATGTTTCTCTTCTTCCTCTGAATCATCCTTCATAGAAACAAATACTACTTCTACATCATTATCAATGTCAGATTCAGACTCAAATTCTTTGACTATGTAACATACATTTTTTCCTTTGTCATAGCTATCTCAATTTTCTCTGTTGTTGTTTCGGTAGCCTCTATTGACTCTTTTCCCATAACTTCCTTTGTATCAATCTTTGGATCTATCATCTTCTTTCTTATTCGAACATCTAGTAGCAATGTGGCCAACTTCTTTACAATTAAAACATGCTAGAGGTAACTTGCCTCTATACCTTCCCTTACCTTTGGGCAATCTTCTGGCCATAAGAGCTTCAAGCTCATCAAGTTCATCATCAGTATTACTATCACTATCATTATTCTTATCATTCCTGCTACTAGACTTACTAATCTTTGAAGAAGACATGAAGGTGGATTCAATAGAAGGTACAACATTATTGTCAAAGTTATTCAATTCAAAGGTTGTAAGCTTACTGATTAGAGTGTCAAGGGTGAGGTTGGATGTAGCCCTTCTTTCATGAATTGTAGAGATCCTGATCACATAAACTGGCAGCAAAGTTCTGAGAATCTTTCTTATTACTATTTCATCATCAATAACTCCACTGGATGCTCTAATAGCATGTACTACCTCTTTTAGTCTATTTGTATATTGCACAATGTTTTCACCTTCTTTCATCTTCATATCATCAAATCAACCTCTTAGGCTTTCTGCTCTAGCTCTTTTAACATTCGCATCTCCACTATATATTAGAGTAAGATTTTCCCACATCTTCTTAGTTTTATCAGAGTCCTTGATGTCATCAAATTCAGCATCGGTATAGGCAGTAGCAAGTTCCATCATAGTAATATTGTGTTCATGCCTATCCTTCAATTGATCAAGAGTCAAGGGACCTGGTGTTGGTTTAATGTAGCCATTCTCCATCAGTTCTAGTGTAGAATTCCCAATTCTAGATATGTGCAACTTCATCTGGCTTTGCCATACTATGAAGTTATCTTTGTTTAGCTTTGGCACTTCCCACTTATACATCTTGAGACCTTTTTGCTAGAGTCCTCAAAACTCTATTCTAAGCAACCATGGCTCTGATACCAATTGTTAGAATAACTCAGAGGGGGGTGAATTAGTTATCTAGTGTCCCACAATTCAAAATGTATAATCCAAAACAATTCTACTACTTCTACTACTCGGTAAACATAAAATACTTTCACTGTCTATGTTTTTATCAATTGTCAGTCTAAACTTTATAATAATTACTGATTAAATCTAACATGTAATATGAAAAGTATGATAATAAACAAATATCACAATCAACACATAACACAAGAGATTTAGTGTGGAAACCCTGTGAAGGAATAAACCACCTGGGACCGGCAACCCAAAATTGTTCACTCTTCTAAAGTGAGGTCAGTGAAGACCCAACCCTGTTAAAGGTTACAAACACACTGTTAGGTGTGACCTTGTTAGAGGATTTTAGACCAAAAGTTATCATCCAACCAATAGTCACTTTGGGGTTGACAAGATAACAATGTTCACTCTATGAATGAAACATCAAAAGACTTTCATAGTCCACTCGGTTAAGAGATTTGACTATGTACAATGGTTAAATATACAACAATAGATGATCTACCTTAAAATAACTTTAGTTTGTAGTTTACAGATAAACGTTCAGCTCATTCAAAAAACTTTGATCAATATAACACTTTAGATTCAGTACTATATCAACTTACTATCTCTGGGTAATTCCTCTCTATTGCTTGGTAATTGTTTTGCATCTCGGTTCTTATTAACCAGTATGATTAGAATGCATGACAACTTCTTCATGTGATAATTTTGTAGTATCTTCTTCTTCCAACTCTCTTCAATAATCAAATCAATGTCTCTTATATAGACAAGTAAATCATTTTCTTTTCCTCCATCATATTTTTCCACTTAATCATATTCATAGATTTTGTCGCTTTAAGCTTCCTCAGTTGATGTGTTAGTAACACATTTCAATTTGCTCCATTAGATCCTTTTTTATTTATGTTAGCCGTCAATCTTCATAACAAACCTTATCTGTTACCTCAATTTCATACACTTTACAGCTCGTCACTTTATCGGCTAAACTAATCATTTAATTCCTTTTTGTTTTGCTCGATTAACAAATAAATGTGTCGATGAACACAAGCTTGGTTAACATTGTGCTCGGTATACACTACACTTCATTGGTGTATACTAAAAGGCTTTATTTATCGACAACACTACTTTGTGTCTTTTAGCTCTATTCTTCATCATAGATGAATGCAACATATTAAAGTCAATTTCATCAAGTCATAGACTCATCAACAAGTTACTCAGTGTATTCCTTATCCTCAACTTTCATATACATCTTCCTCATGTAGATATTTCTTTTCTTCTTCTCTTCCACCTTCCTTCAGATGTGTCGGTATAGTAACTTACAAGATAAGTATTGTCAAGCCAGTTGACATTAATGACAACATAATATTGATTTAATCATCTTGCATATCTAATCATCAACTCCTCAGTAATCTTAAATTATAGATTCTTCATTCAGGTTCTAAATCAATTGTAGTTCATCAATCTCTCCCTTTGGCATTGATGGAAACTTGAGTAATATGAAATGTACCATACGCATACCAAACATGTATTCTACAAATTTGTGATCAAATGCTTTGCTAATCTCATACAAAATTAATATGTTTAATCACTACGTTACTAAACAACATTTTTCATTCTGTAGATATAACATTTTCAGCTCTCAAATTCCTTTCAGATTATCTCTCCCTTAGATAGTTCTCATCGGTGCATATCTCCTTTTCTTTTTCATATTATTTATCTCTCCCTTTGACAACAATGCCAAAGAAAAAAATAAATAATCAGCTCTATAGTAGCTAAGTAACTCTCTATTGTCCATTACTTCCTCTGTATCTTAGTATATTGATATCCCAATCTATTTCAGTTCTTCAAACTTAATCACAACCTTGAACAAAATCCAAAGTGTGAACTATGTTGCATCATCATGAATGATCTTCTGATAAGATTAGGCTGATGCAACATCCAGATCACATTAGTGACCAACAGACATGGGACAAACCCCAAGTCTAGTCCTCAAATATTCAAATGTGTCCTTCAGTAGAGGCTTTGTAAAAATGTCTACAAGTTGTTCTTTAGATGTAACAAATTCTAAATTTACTTGCTTCTCTTGCACTTTTTCTATTAAGTAGTGATACTTAATTGATATATGCTTTGTCTTAGAGTGCATCACAGTATTCTTTGAAATATTAATAGCACTTGTCTTATCATAGTATATGATCACCAGGTCAGTGATTACCTCATTCATTCCTTCAAACACTTTCTTGATATATGAAATGTTTGAGCAATTAGTAGCAACAACAACATACTCTGCTTCAGCTGTAGACTGAGAAATACAAGCTTGTTTTTACTTGTCCAGGTTACAAGTCTTTCACCAAAGAAAAATGCTCCTTCGGTGGTACTTTTTCTATCAACCACATTTCCATCCCAATCAGCATCGGTATAAACCTTCAACTCAAACTTACCTTCCTTAGGATACCATAATCCATAATCCTCTATCTTTTTTAGATATCTTAAGATCCTTTTAGTAGCAATCATGTGTGATTCTCTTGGTTTAGCAAAATATCTAGCAACAATTCCCACAGCATGTGCTATATCTGGTCTACTATGAACTATATACACGAGCTTACCAATCATGGATCGGTAAAGTGTCTGGTTTACCTCTGTAGTTTCATATTCCTTTGTCAATTTACTTCTAGTAGCCATCGGTGTTCCCATAGGTTTGCATCTTCCATGCCAAGTGTCTTCAAGACTTCCTTTATGTACTTGGACTATGTGATGAATATCCCATCACTTTGTTGTATCACTTGTAATCCGAGAAAGAATTTAATCTCTTTGAACATAGAAATTTCAAACTCATTCTTCATGTCATCAGCAAAAGATTTACATACATGATCTTGACCTCCAAAAATAATATCATCAACAAAAATTTCAGCAATAATAATAGTGTCATCAGTATCACCTTTCATGTACAAATTGTTGTTCTCACTAGTTCTTACAAATCCAATACTTAACAATTAAGTATGCAGTCTCTCATACCATGCTCTTGGTGCTTGTTTCAAACCATATAAAGCTTTGTGTAATCTACATACCATGTTTTTGTTGTCTGGATCAACGAATCCTTTAGGTTGTTCTATGTAGACCTCTTCTTCAAGTATACCATTCAGAAATGCTGATTTCACATCCATTTGATAAACCTTAAATTTCTTGTGTGTAGCATATGCACGTAACATTCTAACTCCTTCCAATCTAGCAACAGGTGCAAATGTTTCACCATAATCAATGCCTTCTTCCTATGCATATCCCTTGCATACCAATCTCACTTTATTTTTGGTCACTTCGCCATTTTCATTCAATTTATTTCTAAATATCCATTTAGTACCGATAACATTCTTATCTTTAGGTTGGGGTACTAAGGACCAAGTTTTTTTCTCTATTTGTTCTATTTCCTCCTTCATTGCATTAACCCATTTTTCATTTTCTAATGCAACTTTCACATTCTTTGGTTCAAATTCACAGACTAGACATGTACCTTGTCTTGTTTTACTTCTTGTCTGCATTCCAGCTTGTGTGTTTCCAATAATTTGTGTCTCAGGATGATGTCTTCTAACAAAACTAGCTAGTACTCAATTTCTTCTTTCTTGTTCATCCTGTTTAGGTTCATTTGCTTGCTCGGTAGCATCATCTTGTTCATCGGTTTCCCTTTCCTATTCCTCGGGGTTATTTTCTTGCTGACTAGTTATCACAAGTTGCAACTTCGGTAGATAGTCAGGAAGTTCAATGTAAGTGAATATACCATAGTCTTCTACTACCTTTCTTTCTTCTTTATTTATGTCATCATACTCATCAACACAAACATTAGTACTTTCAATCATCTTATTTGTAACCTTATTTAGACATTTGTATGCTTTACTCTTAGTAGAGTATCCTAAGAATATTCCTTCATCACCTTTAGAATCAAATTTCCCATTTCTCTCATCTTTCAGAATAAAACATTTTCTTCCAAAAATCCTAAAATAACTTACAGTAGGTTTGTGTCGAAACCATAGCTCATAAGGTGTCTGGTTGGTGTCCTTCTTCAGTTGTACTCAGTTAAGCACATATACAGCTGTGCTGACAGCTTCCCTCCAATATGTCTGAGAAACATTCTTTTGTAGCATTAGTGTTCTAGCACAGTCAATGATTGACCTATTCCTTCTTTCAGCAATCCCATTTTGCTAAGGTGTTCTCGGTGCAGAGACCTGTCTCTTAATACTATTCTCATTACAGAAATTAGTAAATTCATCATAAATAAATTCACCTCCTCTATCAGATCTTAAGCATTTAATTTCTTTTCCAGTCTCTTTTTCTACCTTCACCTTATACCATTTAAACAACTTAAAAGTTTTAGATTTCTCTTTCAAGAACATAACAATCATCAGTCTAGTATAGTCATCAACAAAGAGAATAAAGCATCTATCACCATAATAGCTTTGAGTTCTCATAGGACCACATAGGTTGGTATGAACCAACTCAAGTATCTTCTCTATTGAGTAGTCTTTTCTTTTGAAACTGGACCTAGTCATCTTACCTTTCTGACATTCATGGCACATAGCATGATCCGGTTTTGACAAGTTAGGCAACCCTCTAACTCTTTCCTTCTTACTAATCTTGATCATGTTATCAAAATTCACATGAGATAACCTCTTATGCTACAACCATGCATCTTCATCTTTCATTAATAAACAAGAAGACTGATCAATATCAAGATAAAATATATTACCTCTGGATTGTGTACCAGTCCCAATAAGTCTTCCTCCATCATCATAGATTCTTACCTTTCTGCTCTCAAAAGCAAGTCGGTGACCTGAGTTGTTAAGTTGTGCCACACTTAACAAATTGTAGTTTAGTTTATCCACCCAGTATTTATTCTCACATTTTATTCTATCATTAATCATCAATGAACCTTTACCTCTCACCATACAAGGTGCATCATTTCCCATTCTAACAAATCCACCATCATATTCATTAAGCAGATCAATTTTTTCTATATCACCAGTCATATGATGTGTACAGCCACTATCTATGATCCATGTATCATTTCTGCTTACTTTAGAGATTAGTGTTTTCTCTTCATGTTTCTCTTCTTCCTCTGAATCATCCTTCATCGCAACAAATACTACTTATACATCATCATCAATGTCAGATTCAGACTCAAATTCTTCAACTATGTAACATACCTTTTTTCCTTTGTCATAGCTATCTCGATTGTCTTTGTTGTTGTGTCGGTAGCCTCTATTGACTCTTCTCCCATAACTTCCTTCGGATTGGTCTTTGGATCTATCATCTTTTTTCTTATTTGGACATCTAGCAGAAATGTGGCCAACTTCTTTACAATTAAAACATGCTAGAGGTAACTTGCCTCTATACCTTCCCTTACCTTTGGGAAATCTTCTGGCCATAAGAGCTTCAAGCTCATCAAGTTCATCATCAGTATTACTATCACTATCATTATTCTTATCATTCCTACTACTAGACTTACTTATCTTCAAAGAAGACATGAAGGAAAATTCAAGAGAAGGTACAACACTGTTGTCAAAGTATTCAATTCAAAGGTTGTAAGCTTACCGATTAGAGTGTCAAGGGTGAGGTTGGATGTAGCCCTTGTTTCATGAATTGCAGAGATCCTGATCGCATAAACTGGAAGCAAAGTTCTAAGAATCTTTCTTATTACTGTTTCATCGTCAATTACTCCACTGGATGCTCTAATAGCATGTACTACCTCTTTTAGTTTGTTTGTATATTGCACAATTTTTCACCTTCTTTCATCTTCATATCATCAAATTGACCTCTTAGGCTTTTTGCTCTGGCTCTCTTAACATTCACATCTCCACTGTATATTAGAGTCAGCTTGTCCCACATCTTCTTAGCTATATCAGAGTCCTTGATGTCATCAAATTCAGGATCGGGACAGGTAGCAGCAAGTTCCATCATAGTAATATTGTGTTCATGCCTATCCTTTAGTTGATCAAGAGTCAAGGGACTTGGTGTTGGTTCAATGTAGCCATTCTCCATCAGTTCTAGTGTAGAATTCCCAATTCCAAATATGTGCAACTTCATTCAACTTTTCCATACTGTGAAGTTATCTTTGTTCAGCTTTGGCACTTCCCTCTTATACATCTTGAGACCTTTTTGTTGGAGTCCTTAAGACTCTTTTCCAAGCAACCACAACTCTGATACCAATTGTTAGAATAACTGAGAGTGGGGTGAATCAGTTATCTAGTGTCCCACAATTCAAAATGTATAATCTAAAACAATTCTACTACTTCTGCTACTCGGTAAACATAAAATACTTTCACTATCTATGTTTTTACCGATTGTCAGTCTAAACTTTATAATAGTTACCAATTAAATCTAACATGTAATATGCAAAGTATGATAATAATTAAATATCACAATCAACACATAACACAAGAGATTTAACATGGAAACCCTGTGAAGGGAAAAACCACCTGGGACTGGCAACCCAAAATTGTTCACTCTTCTGAAGTGAGGTTGGTGAAGACCCAACCTTGTTAAAGGTTACAAACACACTGTTAGGTGTTACCTTATTAGAAGATTTTAGACCAGAATTTATCTTCCACCCAGCAGTCACTCTAGGGTTGACAAGATAACAATGTTCACTCTATGAATGAAACATCAAAAGACTTTCATAGTCCACTTAGTTAAGAGATTTGACTGTGTACAATGGTTAAATATGTAACATTAGATGATCTACCTTAAAACAACTTTAGTTTGTAGTTTATAGATCAATGTTCAGCTCATTCAAATATTTCTGATCAATATAACACTTCAGATTCAATACTATATCAACTTACTATCCATCAATAATTACTCTTTGTAGCTCGGTAATTATTTTGCATCTCGGTTCTTATTAACTAGTATGATCAGAATGCATGACAACTTCTTACGTGATAATTCTGCAGTATCTTCTTCTTCTGACTCTCTTCAATAATGAAATCAATGTCTCTTATATAGACAAGTAAATCATTTTCTTTTCCTCCATCAAATTTTTTTGCTTAATCATATTCATAGATTTTGTCATTTCAATCTGCTCCATTAGATCCTTTTTTATTTATGTTAGCCGTCGATCTTCATAACAAACCTTATCTGTTACCTCAATTTCATACACTTTACAGCTCATCACTTTATCAGCTAAACTGATCATTTAATTCCTTTCCATTTTTCTCGGTTAACAAAGAAATGCGTCGGTGAACACAAGCTTGGTTAACACTATGCTCAGTATACACTATACTTCATCGATGTATACTAAAATGCTTTATTTACTGACAACACTGCTTTGTGTCTTTCAGCTCTATTCTTCATCATAGATGAATGCAACATAATAAAGTCAATTTCGTCAAGCCATAGACTCATCAACAAGTTACTCAGTTTATTCCTTATCCTCATCTATCATATACATCTTCCTCATGTAGATATTTATGTTCTTCATCTCTTTCACCTTCCTTCAAATGTGTCAGTATAGTAACTTACAAGATAAGTATTGTCAAGCTAGTTGAGATCAATGACAACATAATACTGATTTAATCATCTTGCATATCTAATCATCAACTCCTCAGTAATCTTAAATTACAGATTCTTCATTCAGGTTCTAAATCAATTGTAGTTCATCACTCTCATCTAATGTCTTCTATCTTCTATCAAAACTAACTCTCTAAAGTACCACCAAACATCTACATTTATACAAGAAGCTACCAAGCTGAGTCGGCCTTCAAATCCATAATTAATAGAAGTAATGGTCAAACCTGGGACCACATGCTTCCCAATGATGGATTCTAGCATTAATTTCATGATCTAATATAAATGCACAAGTCAGCCACAATAAGAAACAAAACTGAACCCATTGGTAAGCAAGATAACTGAGCAGTAGACAGGCAATGTCGAGCGCCAATGAAATAACTGACCGCCAAGGAGATAACTGACCACACTCAGTAACCAAAGGAAACCGACCAAATACCGACTAACTTGGTCAAAGAAGAAACTGAGAAACACAGACAAAAACTCCAAATTCTTTTTTGGTGACACAGGATTGCTAAGGACCCGAGATGCTCCTGCATCATCTAGCAAACAACCAACTACAACAATTTCTAAGTCATTAAATTTTAAATTGATGGTTTCATCACATGCTGATGACTACAACATCATTAAGTACTTACAAAAGATGACTACTTAGATATTGATCTTCGAGTTACTCAAAATATATCCAGCTCACAGAGAGATCCTAGACAAAGCCTTTCCATTTTCTCCAATGTACCTAAGTACTTGGATTTAGATCAATTCCAATCTATGGTGGGCCATTTGACCTCACTACATTTCTTGTCATTTTCTTAAGAAGATGATAATTCTCTAAGTCACCTACATAACACCACCTTCATATTGAAGTTATGATCAACAAGTGTTGGGTCAAATGAGTATTGATAGATGGAGGCACGAGATTGAATATTTGTACATACAAGCTAATTGAACAAATGGGCTTTTCCAAGTCTTATATTGATCCAAAGAATAAAATAACTATAAAAGCCTATGTTGAACAAGAGAGATCTTGCAAGGGTCTTGTATGTTTACCTATCAAACTGGGACTTGTTGAAAGAGAGGTCATATGCCAAGTCCTCAATCTCCTACTTGCATACAATATTTTTTTGTGACAACCATAGATCCATGAGATGCAAGCAGTTCCATCCATGTACCATCAGTGTATAAAGTTCCCATTCAACAAGATGGAAGTCACTATACCTGTAGACACCAACTATATTTTAAATTTTCTAAAATAATCAATTGATACCCTTATACTGCACAAAAGGGAAGCTTCTAGTTCTGAATATGGAAGAAATATGATGAAATTAATGGAGAAGAAGCTGAAAATCAGAGATACAAAGATGGATGGCTACATGATTAAACTTTTCCTATCAATGACATCACTACCCATATCTCCCACATCTCATGGAAAACCTTTAGAGGAGATGAATCCAACAACTACACCACCAAAAGTCATCTATTATGGTAGATTTTTTGAGGCAATTGTGCCTTTGGAAGATGAGAATGAAGAAAAAGCCATTCTGGCATGGCTCTATAAAGAATCATTGCCAAAAATCCAATGAAAATGGTCTATTCCTACAAAACCCTAAGAAATTTGTCATGTCCTGCTGCAAACTTGTTTTGATCAGCGAAGAACATTTATGGTGTTTTGTGGCTTGCAAACTTAGTCAAGGATAGTTTAAGGTGTGTACAAGCTCCAGTCAAGATCACATGTGCTTAAATGAAAAAACCAATGAGATATGGCTGCTTGAAGGTCTAAGAAATAGGTCTATTCCATGAATAAGGGTTTCCAAAATTTGTCTAAGTCCAAAAAATCCCTAGCCAAATCTATTTCTTTGTTACCTTTTTTTGGGCCACTTAGATCTTATTTTTGCACATGCCTTTTCCTTTTCCTTTGTTCACATGTTCTCCAAGTCCAAGTGGCTAGTGTTCATCCAGAGAATAGGTGACTAAGGTGTTCTCTTAATCTCTAGGTCCCAACGGTTAAGTGAAAAATGTCTAGTGATTCAGTGACAAGTCTTCAAAAGGATAAAGTTTCTCCAATCACGTGATCTTTGGATGTTGGACACAAGTAAAATATGCAACCCGTGGGTATACAAAAGAGAGTGTAGAAACAATCATCCCTTTAATAATGTTAGGAGTTAAAGGTATAATTGCCAGAACTATGAGATTTGTTGAGCACCATGCTTCCTATTTATGTTAAAGAAGGGTGGAATGACATGGAGGGACCAAAACAATGCCACCCTTATAATTAGATATTTGTGGTAGGGAAAAGAAATGTTAATAAGACTATCCCAGGCAATATTGGTTGTGGCCTTTTCATATTGATATGATTTGTTCTCTTCAATAAGAAAGGACACAAAATGTTTATCTTAGAAAATCAAGTTTTGGTTTATAGATATGCATTTTTTTTGTATTTTTGATCTTGATAACTCTACTGTTATTGTTATTTGTAATGCACCATTGTATCCTAAGTATGTATCTTTTTATGTTCTTGTCAGTGTGAAATAGAAATTGTACTTTTCTATCTTGATATGGATGGCGCTACTTCCTCATAACTATCACCTATGTATCCATGTATAGGAATGGGATAAGGAAGAAAAGGGATAGATTGTACCAATAATGTTGTCATGCTAGTTCAAAACTAACTGTATGTACGTGGAATCTTCCATCGCAAATGTCATTGGGTGAAATGTTCTTTATTTACAGCCCTATTTCATATTTCCATCCCACTTGATATCTATATTTATGTCAAATTGCATGGATCTCCTTCAGAGCATTAGGCTATTTTGACAAATAGCCTTGGCATTTGTTAAGGAAGTTTATATTCTAGGCAATACATTGGATGACGCTATAAGGGATTACAACTTGTATGAGGGAAAAGCCCCGATAGGAGGAATAGTGCCAAGAGAGATGGTTAATGGTGATCCAAGTGTTAGACATGTTCTTCAGGATTACATACAATCTCCAATGTTCTTTGATGATGAAATTGCTTGGGTTGGAGTCCAGAGGCATGGTCAAGGGTTGAATGCTGGGATGATCAAGGAATTGAACAAGAGCTATGGATATATTCCTACTTAAACACAAACACCACGACAGTGTGTTTGGCCTTGAGCCATGTGTCTCAAATGAGGATCAAAGTTTGGAAGGAATAGAGGAAGTTAGAGAGAATGACGACGTAGAGGTTCAGTAATAGCTTGCATACCACAAAGAATGATAATGCCCTATTGCACATGCCAAAAATATTGTTGCACTCTTATTTTTATATTTTGGGGTCAATGTGAAGGTATACGTAGAGGGACAATGTTGTAACCTCCATTTTTTTTAGTAGGTTGTGTTGCTAAATTGATAATCATGTGATAGATATATAAATTGGTGTGTGTGGGGGCTTTAGTTCATAATTTTTTGGGTTGGTTTTTGAAGGTTTTAGCGAAGTGATGCCAGCGAGCAGTTAGTTGGAAGAAGGTTGAAATATATATGTTAAATGCAATCCGAAGGGAATCAATTAAACTAAAAGTAGAGAGATGGCAATAGAGCATTTTTTTTTTTGGCATTGTTCTTGAAACATGGGTAATTAATTGTATTTATGTCATACTACTGTTTGCAATATTTAATGGGTATATAGTTGTCCCTAGTTGTTGAAAGGTATAGTCAGTTTGATAGTTGAGATTTTTGAAGTTTGAACAATTGTTTTTTCTACTGTTGACATACTATGCATTATTCCTTAACAATTATTTGCCTATGTCTGGATGTTAATTACCATGGTGGAGGTCACATAGAAAATCCACTATGATTTTTATTTCCAGTGAAAGTATCTTCTGTTGTAATGAAAGGAAGAATTGTTTTTTACTTGAAAATTAAACCTAAATAGTCATTTTAATGTCATATAAAGTCGAACAACCAATATATATAGAAACATAATGGATGTTATTAGTATCTTGATACCTCTCTGTCACGTAGTTGAGTAGAATTCATTAGAATGTGTAGTTCGACACTTCTTTAGTTGGCATCCCACATTCTAGTTATTGTTGGCTGATATCCCTATTGCCCCTGCTGATGTTATAAGCTCTCAGATTCTTATCAGAGGTATTATTTTTCCCCATGTAATGGTTTATTTAGCTTGACTGATTGTTTATGTATATCATTATGTTGGGTTGGGATAGGGATGCTCGTTCATGTGGCATATTTATGCATTCCCATGGTATGCCTCTATTCCCCTTCATTGCAACTTTTCAATGTAAGACTGACCATATTGAAATTGCCTAAGAATGAAGAAAAAATAGGTAGGAATAACCATAATTTTTGAAGTCTTCATAGCTATTTAATTAGATCGCTTGTCCTAGTGATTCCTTATATTCATGAAAGATAATGAATAATATTAAATATAGAAGTGGTATGTTGTTTCATATATATGTCAACAAGGCAGTAAATGTTTGTTTTTGTCTAGTAACAAATACAAACCTCCATAAGAGGGTAACTTGTCAAATACGAGTTTATATAAAATTTAGCTCATATTTGAATTAGGGGATCCCCTCATGGATTCAATGGCAAATGAGAAGAGAGGAATCCTATGTGCCATTCTTTCATACAAATGGTAAATATATTGACAGTCTGTAAATAAATGCGTAAGCTCTATGTCACTTAATTAGGCTATTAGCCTATTTGTATAGAAGATGTCATTTGTAAAATGAAATAAGAATAAATAAGATATATGCAAATAAATAGAAGAAACAAATGCAGATAATTATATCATGAAATGAGATCTATGCAGTGCATTATGTATGTTAAGTTTCTTTGCCATTCAAAGTGGTTTTCTTTGGGAGGTCCAAGGCATGCAATGCATCTGTAACTTGACTGGCGAGTAATACTCCCATTATTTAATATGGGTAGGCTAGTATGGCACTATAGTATAAGGACAAATTACTCAAGATTAGTGATTTAGTTGAGGGGTTGCACTCTGAGGCAACTTGGAGGGATTTGGATGATGTGAAAATTTTGCAAGTAAGAATCATAAGATAGTATGGTCTTCGGATGTCTATAAATATTATTTTGTGTTAGTCCATTCAATAGTTGGCTAGCTCACTAATATGTGGAGTTAGCTTTCTCAGGAGACAGTGAGGGATTTTAGAAGGATGTCTCCTGGACTGGTGAGATCTACCCATTCATCAAGGAAACTGGTAATCATTTGCATCGTACCAATATCATATAATTAGAATGAGTGTGCCTTAAAAATGCATATATATTTGGTTCATGTTCTTCAACCTTCAAATGATGGGTGTTTTATTGTCATCGTAACTTTGTTTACTTCAGGGTGATATGAGCATTGTACGTGGGGTGGAGGAGCCCTTGAACCAAGAAACTGAATGTGATCCAATTGGTCACGCTGAGAGAGGCATGGTTGAGGTTGAAAGAGGGAGTTCTTATGTCGACAGTGGCAGTGGTGAAGGAAATGAGAGGGATGAAAATTATGCTAGTGCTCAGAACTATGATGTTTTGGAGGAGCCCAATATTCACAATGGTCAGGTAGATGGTTTGGATTCTCAGATTGACTGTAAGGTGTGATTTATTTCAGAAACCTTCAATCATGATGTAATTTTTAGGAATAGTGTAGTCATCCTTCTTCCCTGACAATATTATTTTCTATCTTCTAAGGTTTGTGGGTGTAAAAATGTCATTTTAATTGTTCTAACGCATTGTGTGCAGGGGGCAACTGATTACAAAACTAAATGGTACAACAATAGATTGGTATATTACTACATCGTAGGTCCATGTTTGGTAGATGGAGGTCTCAAATTTTGGGACCTTGCAAGGATCAACATTCATAGGATGCAGATACATGAACTTCCATTCATCAGAGCACCCAAACATAGGCGACCTGCCTCAACCAACCCAAAATGACGTTACTCTACTTATAAAGAATAGGAATACTACCAAAGGAGGGAAAGAAATGTCTAATACCAAATGAGGATGAGGTCTACAACCTAAAGAAAGCATGTAGAGAAGTTCATATGTGAGTTCTACAAGAAGACATCAGTGGAGCTCCTCCCAGAAGCAAGCAAGGTGAAGATTGAAGAAGAAATGTGTCAATATGAGAGTCCATCAGCCAGACAAAAAAGACTGAGAAAGGTGTTAGCATTGGTGCACAAAAAATATTACAAGGTATTGGAAAATTGAGGATAAACCAGGACTTTGGTTTCTAATTCTTTTAATAAACTATTTGCTTTGCTATTATTTTGACTCATATTGAAAAAATGTGCAATTGATAGGGCAGTTTAGGTAAATCTAAAATTGTGTGAGGATGTTGATAGGGATACACCAACTGATGCATCACCTACCATGCCAATTGCAGTCAGAAAACCTCACATGCAGTGATGCCCCATGGGATGGAAGAAGTTGGAAATTGGGAGGAAATCTTCTCAAAAAATGAGGTTACTAAGTTTTTTCATGTGCTTGATGAGGTCAAAATGGGGTCAAACTCTAGTGAAAAAAGTCTGAGTCTAGACAAAGGAGGAAGAGAAAATTATCTTCTCATGATTGTGTTGAGTTAGAGGATAAGGTAATATGGTATTATAAGTATTCATTTATTATTCCATTTGATCACTCACCTTGAAATTCACAATTACAATCAATGAGACCCGAATTAATTGCCATGTCAGGCATCAGTGGATAAAGGACATGGTCTGGAAGAGGAGGGTGGTGAAGATGAAGAATGCCTTGTCTTGGCTCTCCCTGTTTATGAATATCAAGGTACTTATTCTGCTAGGCAGAAATCTGGGAGTTCATACAAGTCATTGCAAGGAATGCATAAAAAAGAAATGTCAGTGGACTGCAATGAGAGGGATGTCAGGGTAAGTCTTGTGTGATGGGTGTATGCCATTCCTTATTTGCATTATTTTCTTGGTGTTAACGATGTTGACCATTCTCAATGGTGACATAGCCTACTTTGGAGGGAAATAGCGGTGAGGATGAGTGTGCACATGAACATGTAAGTGTTGATTTAGTTGAAGAAGCGCTATGCATATAATTAGTGTTATAATGTGTAGGCACTTTTCTATAGACACATTTGATACTATCATCATTGATAACATGTTTTCTTAAAACATGTTCTTATACGTTATGTCATGCTCATAGTGTTGGGGTTAGCATGGATAGCCCTCCCATGATGTAGGCCCCAACTAGAGATGTACATTTTATTTTATCGGTCAATGTGTTATAGTAGAAATGAAAGTAGATGCAGACATAGCGTAAACTAATTTTTTGTCTTGCAGGAGAGTCCCATTCAAGATGATTCTATGCCAGTGAATGTGAAGCATAATTCAGAGCTAACCAAAAAGTTTTTAGGAATGTTCTATCATGAGCTATTGCACATTTGAAGACCTGCACCATGCAATACTATGAAGAATGTATTAGGCTATCTTTTTTATAGTTGGCAGTCTCTTTCATACTATCATACCAGTCCCTTCAGTCATTATGTACTTTACAAGATTGCGATATAGAATAAAATGTGTGTGGAAAAAGGGATGTGGGGCATCACACTATTGGTGAGTTTGCATGAATGGAGTTGGGGATGGAAACTGATAGGTGAAGTTTGGCATGGTGAAGTGGAAAATTCCCATAGCCTTTCTGAATCAGTAATAGTAGGATTCCTTTATTTTCTATGCATCTTTAACCATGATACATATGTCTTTATGACACATGCATTTGGTTTTCTCGTGTACATTTTCCAAGTGTAGGCACCCATTATCGACGAGAAGCCCTTAGAGGAAGGTGGTCACACATATGCAATTGGAGATCATGTCAAGTTGCTAACAAATAGTGTATTAGTTGGCAAAGGCATTATTGAAGGTGTGGGCATGAATGTGAAATGCCATAACAAATGACTACCACCGGGCACTGTGAAACTCCAAATTGTAGAGGTCATTGACCCCCATGCCAGGTTTCCCTTTCCCCACTCTTTTTTGAGAATCTATATGCGACTCCCTTAATTCTTTCAAGGTGTGGAACATTTTAGACCTCACCTATCCTTTTCTTGTGATGCAACAGAAGGTATTAGGTCTTTCAATTTTTTTCATGAGTGATTATAAGTTTTGTTTAAGTGTATGGTAATATTGATGTTGACATTATTTTGGATCCTGCACTCATAAAAAATTGTCTATGTAACTCTAGGAGAAAGTGGATGATGCCTTGACAATGGACATAGACTCTAGTGAGGACTTGGCTCCTCCCATTAAAAGAACTAGTGCAAGGATTCAATGCCTTGGTATGTAAAACCCCTCCAATGGTGCACAAGGACCCAAAGAAGCACAATAGATTCTATGTAGGAATTTATTCACTTGCACAAAATAGATAGCAGAGGAGGAAATGAGGAGGGGTTTGAATTGACTCATTATCGTAGTGAGTGTCACAATAGGGTTACTAACATTTCTTAGATTGAGTTTAGTTAATTTGGTGATGTATGCTTTAATGGGATCTACGATGAGTTCAATTTGCCCACATATTCTCTTGTGTTACTTAATTATTCTCTGTTCAATGCCCATTTGTGTGGGTACCCTTGGACAATTGATAATGTATGTTGTTATATTTGCATTGTGTGTGTGGTGCACATTGAAGGCATTTTGGTTTGTGGTACATTGTTATCATGTTACTAATTAATTATTTTATTGTGTTACATATTTGAATGATGAGTCATTATATTACCATTCTGTATAATAGTAATTTTAATGAAATTATTGGTGATCTATCAATAGTGTGATGCACTGCCAAAGGCTTCTATTATTTATGTAGTGTCATGCCCCGCAAGGGAACCAGGGAAATGCACAAAGGCTTACTTTATAAAAGAAAACCTAAGTAGAATTTTACGAAAAAATTTGAACTTTTAAAGTTTGCAAATAAACAAAACATATCTTAACTTCTTTCCAAGGTTCCCTTAAATGTAAATGTTTAAATTATTGAAAAGCTGATAAACTATTTAACAACATTTACTAATCATACAAATTCCATTTCAGATTCTTGATTGGAAAATACTTAAACACATTCAAAGTTAATTTCCATCTAAAACTTTTTAAAGATCAATTACTATAATTCCATTTCATCTAACTAACATATTGCAATAGTACAACAAATGATTCATCAACATTTTACATAACTTGATACATAACAAGATTACATCTTTCCAACATACATTAAATAAACATCCCATATAACCCCTTTCCTACGTCTACCCATTATTACATCATTTGAAAATTACATTACATTTAAACTCCTCATAGGAGAATACATGAGTGTACAACAACATGAATAAGTACAAGTCTTCATTCTTCAACAGGTGCACAGACAAATATGAATCTTCAGTTGTTTACATCTGCACAAGATACCTCGATAGAAAGATTTTCCACCCAACCATGTGAAACTGGTAAAGTTTCACCCCCCGTGCTAGGAGATAAACACCAAGCCCACAAAGAAGGAACTTACTAGGTTTTACCAAAAGGGTTGGATAACATTTCACACAAGTAAAGTCATTTCACAAGGGATTCTAAGGTTTGGGTAGGAAATCCTAAGCAACAACCTAAGTGAGTGTCATCGCATAGCCCTCACCCCTTGGGTTGTCCTGGTACTAGCCACACTGGGCCCCGACCCCCAAGTAGGCACATGCAGAATCGAATGCCTTTCGTACAGACAAGCGCCATTCGATTTGTACCTACGCATAGGTACCTTCTCCCACTCCCATCCATAGCCTGTCCTAGCGCTAATGGCATGGGCGAGGCACAATTTAATCTTTTTAATGTTTTAAACCCATCCCTTAAATTTTATTAGGTTATCACTTGGTTAATTAACTCATCAGTCGGTTATCCTGGTCTAGCCACTTTAGGGCCCCGGCCCCGCACTGAGAGCCACTCACTTAGGGGTTCCTAGGTTTCCTAACCCTAACCTATTCCCGTTAGGTTTTCCTAGCAAACCACTAACATGTTCAACATTATAACAGATCTACCCTAGGACGCTTAGGGGTCCTAAAGTTTGGCTAGTTTGATTGTTGATAAGATTGAAAGCAAGAGTTTTGTTTTCAGTTTTCTAGCCCCCCATCCTAACATTTGTCTAAGTATGGAACTAAGAAATCAATTATTTATTTACAACTTAAATAACATTTATACAGTTAAAACATTGAATAAATATGCCTCTAGTTCAAACATTTAGCTCATCTAACAAATATAATATATATATAACTTACACATATAATATTTTATTTAATGTCACTTCGCCCGACAAGTTCTTTAATTAATATTATTATATTATATATATATATAACAAATTTATTACATATATACATAATATAAAACTAAACCATCAAAATAATATATCTTTTTTAAAAAAAACACCTTAACATAAACAATTTTGGCATATTTCTTCAATTTTAATATTATATTATATATATATAATAATATATATTATATATATATAATATAAGTCTAATTATCAATATCATATGTATTAAATTATTTAACCCATGTTTCAATTACTAATATCATATTATACATATAATATTTCATATATTATATGTATAATATAATTCTAAATTTAATTATTAAATAACAACATAAAAATTCAAATTATATTATATATATAATATTTTACATATTATATATATAATATAACATATTTCACCAAAATTATTATCGAAACATATGTTATATTATATATATAATATATTAATCATATATTATATATATAATAATTATTTGTTAATGCCGAAAACACAAAACCCCATGCATATCTCAACCCCACATGGAAAAAGGGTCCCGCTCCTGCGCGGTATCCTCGGGTACCGCCAGCAGCGGACACTGCCGCACGGCACCCAAAGGTGCCGCCGACAGCGAACACTGTCGTCCAGTACCGTGGGTCCCACCGCGGCAACAGCCTCCCCTCCTTAAATGCATTTCAAAATTTTAAATTTTATTTTCAGAAATTAAACATATTAAAAGGAACATTATAAAAATGTTTTAAAATAAATAATATTTCTGAGACAATAATGTTGATTTATAATATTAAAGGTAAGTTAATTAATATATCATATATTTTTCTTTTGACATATGAAATATGAAAATAAGGAAAAAAAATATAAATTTATAAATTACTATTTTGTTTATTTAATTCTTTGCACATTCATTTATTTAACACTTTAAGACTTACGTTTCTTCCAGTAAAATATTAGCGTAGACAGGATATTAACTATTGAACTTTGCTCAAAATTTTATATACATTTATCACAGAACACTAACGCACAGACACAACATAATTCTTTCATCTCACAGGGAATGTTCGGGAAAGTTCCAACCTGGTCAATAGTCGCCTGGTTGATGAAGCTCTTCTTGCAGAATCCTTCCGCTCCCAAATTCCTCCTGTTTATCCAAAGTTTCTCCGTTCCAGCCCTTTTCTCCGATTAGTCACACGTTCAATCCTGTAATTTTTCAGAATCATTTCCCAGCACCCCCTCTTCCGAACCAACCATCATAAATATAATTTCCTCTCCAACTATTTGGTTGGAGAAGTTTCTATACGGGAAGAAACTTCTCCAACTTCCATAGTCGGTTGGAGGAGAAACTAATCTCTCCCATAGCATAATAAAGTTTTGATAATTTTAATTAAAATATTATCCAAAACAAGGTTAAATAACAAATTTAATTAATTACCTCACAAGGAATTCACATAGCCCAATTGGTAACTAACTAGCCCAACTTCTAGGAGGTCTCGAGTTCAACTCCCTCCTAGCTAGCTAGTTTTATTACCGAAGGCAATTTATTTTTTTTTATTTTATTATTTTATTTTATGTATTTCTTAATATACTTTTAATTATAAAGCTAGTGCTATTTTGCTAATCCTGTTAATATAATTAAGCATATATTTATTTATATTTATAAATATATATATACATATACCTTAATATACGTATATGTGTTCATAAGAATATGTGTGCACCCATATGTTTATGACACATATAGTACAATTAACTTATTAAACACATCACTATCATTATAACTATATAACTAGGAGATGCAAGGTACAAATAACAGCTTGACCCTAATACTAACATGATAATCTAACAAGGATAAGTCACTGAAACAGAAATCAACCAACAAGGACTCACATAGATAACCTACTGACAAAGTTGAGTATACCCTAACCGCAAGAGCAAGATCCAAACCCTAATAACTGATAAACCACATAATACCTCCCTACCAAGAACTGACCCGGCACTTCCCACCTAAGGTGAATGATCAAGGATAAAGGTTTTCTTTTGTGAAGCTTGGTGATATCTCCATGACAACAACAATGATCGAGGATTTTTAAGGGATCGCTTAGACCTGTGGAGCCAGGTGGAGATGATCCCCGGTACCTGCAAATCTTGCATCACCAAGAAGAGATACATATACATATAGATATACAAATCAGATATATGCAAGCAGATGACTAGGATCGATACATCGTGTGGACCTCACTAAGTGAGTAACTACGACTTCGTCCTGAGTCATGAAAAACACATCAGACATATGTATCCATAAACCAATTGAGATAAGGGTTAGTATACAATTCATGAGATAAAACATGTAAAACTAATACATTCTTCTAGGATCTCATAAACATATAATCAATGTAACTATAACTGAGCATATAAATATCATCTGATGAACGTATAATCCTCCATGAAACATAAACATGAGTGCATAGTTCTAACCATCATAATAAAAAAAAGTATCAAATCATAGTATCACTGTAGGAGAGGTATTACATGTAGAATATTTACCTTTACTAGCATCAACTTCAACTCCAATTCACATTTTATTTTTTTTAGTGGCATTATTTGTAGTATAGTACTCTCAACAGGTGCATCTATATGTTTGGCACTATAAGGTGGATTTTTTCCATGTGTTTATGTGCATCCATTTGTTTGGGTCCTAGTTTAACTATTTTTTGTTATGATATTCGATATGTATTTATGCTAACCATTAGAGGTATATGTTTTTCTATTAATATAACACATTATGTGCTTAGGAAAACTAAATTGCCTAATTACTATGGCAAGTGAAGGGCATAAAAATGTTATTACTAAAGTAGGCTAATGACAAATGTTTTTGTTTTTCACTTAGTGAGGTTTCAAATCCATTCTCACCATTTTTTGTAACATCCTTCCTAGGACTATAGTATGTTCATGGGTGTAATTGTACATGATCCATGTAGTAAACTTTTGTATTTAATCACTTTATGTAGATGTTCCCCCTTTGCATCTCATAAATAAGTTTTAATGATTCTTTTTGTGTTGATTTTGTTGCAGATCAGGCAGAAGACACTACAGACCATATTTTTGGTGGCTTGACAGTGGAGGTATAAAGTACCTATATGCCCTCATGTGCTCATTCCTTATTTATGGAAATTGATAGTATGGAAAATTGTGTGAGTCCCAATAAAGTTGAATCCTCATTAACCAACTATAATTGCACAGTTCAGATGCAAGGATGGGAAAATAGAAAGATGATCCCACATAGCTAAAGGGCGGGGAAAAATCTACCAAGTATAACCCTGTCAATATATGTAATTCCCCACCAGGGAACCCATGAGAACTTAACCTAAACATGCATCTAAGTTTGTAGAATAATTTGTTTTTAAAGTGTTAACATTCAACAACATCAAAGTTTTACAATGTGGAAGTAATACAATGAAATGAACAACTCACATAGGTTACAACTCTCAAGGATTCCGTGATGAAGATTACGTGAATATAAAATTAATTAATTTAGATTAGACAGAATTACAAACTCATATAAAAAAATGAAAGACAAATGCACCATCACATAAAAGATAACATAGATACAACTGGTACCATAAGGTAACCATAATAACCTACATCCACTGCACATGTCACAGGGTATGCGAATATAATAACCAAAAAGAAGTACGACATGATAACTCTACAGAACTGATACAATGATATAAGATCACAAAAAGGAAGAAGAAGAAGAAGATGATCACATCTCCACCAAAGAAGAACAAGAAGAATCAACTACCACCGGGATCATCCAGCACTGGTACACAAACATCAAAATCTCAAATGGTAAAAGAATCACTACCACCTGACCTCATGAACCTAAATGGTCCACTCCCACCATGTTGAGGAGATAACATCATATCCCACTTAGATAAAAAAACAACAATAGAACAAACTAAGGAAGAGATCCTGAAAGCTTCTAACTCAAAAGGTACAACATACACAACCAGAGGCAACCAGCACACATAGCAAATCTAAGATGTATAAAGGAAGTTTCATCACACGAGCTGACTCTAAGGTTATCTTGGTAGTCTCCTCAGACCCTGATGCCCTAGTGACTCTATGTGGTATCAGTAACCCCTTGTGTAGATAAGTTACTAACTATGCCATATACAATCCACGTAGATGGTAAGCATCTTCTCACTCCCATCCTAGTACAAAACTCAATCAGGAACTCAAGCATGGACAAGGCACATAATATCTTATTAGGTTCATTTTAAACTCTCAATGCCATTAATTATCACTTATTAAGCTACTTGTAATAGGATATCCTGGTAGCCACTTCCAGGCTCTAGCACCAATTACAAGCCACTTCCTGCTATACACTTAGATAACCTACCCTAGGGTTTCATAAGATCAAGTATAACTCTGAGTTAGCACAACTCATGAATCTGAATACTAGTTCCAACGAAGATAGAAACATGCAAATCCAGAATCATCATATAACAAGTTCACCAACACAACAAAATATGCAAGGCAAACAAATGTGATAGATAAAATATCCAAAAACCCACCTCTGGACTCACATTCCCATCAGTTGACAATCTAACCCCTCAAGACCACCACATAGGGTGATAAAAGATCAATTAGAACTTAATTAAACAGACTAACAACATCCATGTTGATTCAAGACAAAAAGACATTATCAAATAGCTTTACTAATCTAACCAGTTAGATACACGTAACAAACACTTACATGGCTAATCATCCACATTTAAAACTTGAACTCAAAATTAATTTTCAATAAAAATATGGACCTATTTCAATATATGCACATGCAAAGTTTACTAAGCAAATCTCTCAAGTTTAAAAAAATATTCCCCAATTATATACATATAATTAATCCAATATCAAAGGATTTAAAAAAAAATCATCTTACAAATATACCAATAAATTACAATAAATTTAATTCAAAAATAATCTTCACATAAAGAACTATAATTCTCTTATTTTAAAAAGCAATTAAAAAAATTAGTTACTTAAAAGAGAATACTTAAACTTTTAAAATAACATTTAAAAATTTAATTCATAAATATTAAAACTTAATTACAAAAGTTAAAAAGTCAATGAAATATATATTAAAAAAAATTAATGCAATTTAAAAAGGGAAGTGGGGGGACGCACTGTATCAAGCGACAGTACCCCTATAGGTACGGTCGCACAGCAACCCCCCCCCAAGGGAGACTGTCATGCGACAGTACCCTCGGCTACTGCCACATGGCAGCCTTTCCATGGCTGCCATGAGGGGGTTTGGGGGGATTTAATGCCCCCTCCAAACCTTCAATAAAATTTCCTTTTTTAATAAAAAAAAACATCTAAATTTGCCTTTTAATATATATTTATCAAACAACTCAAATTTGATAATATATATATTATTATTTTATTTTATTTTTGAAGCAAACACATCCAACTTAATTTATATATATATATATATATATATATATATATATATATATATATTCATTTTAACAACAGCAAAATATATTTCAAACATAATATATATATATATATATATATATATATATATATATATATATATATATATATATATATATATATATATATATATATATATATATATATATATATATATATATATATATATATATATATATATATATATATATATATATATATATTCTTTTTCCACAAACACGATATTCTCACAACTTAAATTTAACTCCAATATAATTATTTAAAAAGATCGAAACCCTAATCTATCTGGGTTCTCTATTATTCCCCCACAGTTTTCACAAACCTCTAGATCTTTCATACAGATAGGTAAATTCAATTATAAAAATGAACTACATACAAAATCACATTCTCTAAATAACTCAGTAGATAATAACAATGCAAAATTTCTCAAACATACAGATCCAACAGGCACGAAGAAAACACACTCTACCATTCTTACAGAGATTTGAAATTTAAAATAATAATAATAAAATCAATCCCTACCTCAATCCCAAATAATACAGATGCGATGATGTCCAAAATGAAGACCGGATCTGAAGCCAAAATCCCAAAACCTCCAAGCTTTCCAAAATCGAATTTTCTACCAAAATCTTCCATCCTGCCTAATAAATTTCCTCCAAACCTCTCCCTCAAAATTATGGCCAAATTCCCAACATGTAGGAATTCCCATCCACCTGCTAGGGTTCGAAAACTCCACTCTCCAAAAGCTCGCATGAATTTAGACTTTGATTTGCAGTTCAATTTCAATTGAACTCAAGTCTATTTTCACTTTGCCTTTTGTTGAGGACACTTTAACCCAAAATTGACTAAAACATTTAATTTAATTTAAACATTTTTGATTGTGCAACTTAATGCATTCAAATAAAATAAAATATATCATTTACTTCTAAAATAATTTCCACATGCTAATCTAACTCAAATTAATAAATACATTACGATAGATCAAAGATTAAATTTGCAAATTAAATAATTCTAAGGTGAAGATATTTAATTAATCCTTATTAATTAAATATTTCAACCACAACCTAAACTTAACAATAGCATTTAATTAATTTTCAATTAATTAAATAATCTCACATGGCTAAAAATAGAAAATATTCCATTTATTAAAAAATTGCACTATTTAATCAAATTAAATAATCTAATTATAGAAAAACACGCCAAGCACCAAAATCAAAAGCATCACAAGGACCTAAAGACCCACATTCATACACAAGAACATGGATATAAACTCACATCAACTAAATGAGTTTAGGAAGGGTATGAATAACAAAATCTTGTCCACTATTTCAAGACAATAATATGGCTTAGGTTAAGATTTGGACCCATGTTATCTCCCCTCTCTTACCATTTGAGATATTGCAATAGGGCATGCTCATCCTGACAATTTAGTGAAGTCGATGTCCAGTACCTACAAACCTGCATACAACACCCGCATGTACATACATATATAAATATATAATAGACAATGGTGGGGATCGGCCGATCATGTGGATCTTGCAAGCAAGTAACTACGACTTTGTCCCTCAACCACATTAGGCACATCAAATAGAAATATAAAACAAACACATCAACCATACACATGCAAGTATGGGTTTAGTATCAATGATTTCCTAACATATAATCTTTCATCCTAAAATAATCATAACATTTATAAAATTGGACTAGGGGTAGGGTACTACAATATATGTTTAGGAAATTCACAGTCTGACATCCCGAGAAAGTGTGCAATGTCGACCAACTCATCTGATCAAAGGGAATGACCTTCTTTAATGGAAGCATCATTTCTAGGAGTAACAAATGATGGTGGTGTGGTGCGGGGGCCCAAGAGTGTAAATAATGCAGCCACAGATGATCCCCTCACAACTGATATGTTGACGGGTTTAGTACAGAAATTGACCGAAAGTCATATTTTGCTTTAGTGCAATCATATTACTGTGATATCGTATAATTTGGAGGCTGCTGAAGTAGAGAACAAACGGCTTTTGTTGCAAAATTCAAAATTGTGGAAGAAAAATAGTGAGCTAGACAGGTTGTTTGTAGAGTTGAGGGAGAAGAATGTGAAGTAAGAACAAGAATTGCTTGAACATCAGTTGATTAGTAGCAGTGTGAAGGCAACCCTTGCTGCTAACAAGAAGATGTTTTCTAAGTCAACTACTAAGTATGATGCAATGCTAGATGTTTGGAGACATCACATAGATGTCTGGAAGGTGAAATTCATGGAGGTGGTTGGATTGCCTCCTGATTGTCCTCTAAGAACCTATTCTATTCCTTCCAAATCACCATGGATGTGGAGGGCTGTCAAAATGTGGATAGCTCTAACTATGTAATACAACACGTTCATGATAGGCCGCATGCTATTCATTTTACTGACAAGGCCCACTTGTACTGAGTAATTCAATAGAAAGTGATGGCAAATATGTGGACTTTAAAATTTATGTATATGTAAATAAGGGACAGCATGGCTAATTACAGTCATCATATCTCTTCCCTGAACACTAATCTTGAATACATAATATAGATAATTATTGTTAATGAAAAATTTGCACCTCTTGCCATGTCTTTTATGTCTATGAATTGCACATGTACTTTTCAATTGTATTCTTGGTGATTGATCTTAAACTTAAAAAAGGTGTTTATTATATGTAAAATAATGGAAATATTTTGTATCTTCTGAGTAACCATATGCATCAGGCACACACTTCTCTCTATGCTATGTGCATTTTTGCATGTTTTAACTTGAAAGAATTACATTGGCTTTGCAAGTGATGGAAATATGTGGACTTTGAAATTTATGTATACGTAAATAAGGGACACCATGGCTAATTATAGTCATCATATCTCTTCCCTCAACACTGATCTTGAATACATAAAATAGACAATTATTGTTAATGAAAAATTTGTACCTCCCACCATGTATTTTATATTCATGCATTGCACATATACTTTTCAATTGTATTCTTTGGCGATTTATCTTAAACTTAAATTAGGTTCAAATTATATGTAACCAATTTGGAAATATTTTTTATTCTTCTTAGTAACCATATGCAGCAGACACGCACTTCTCTCTATGCTATGTGCATTTTTGCATGTTTTAATTGGAAAGAATTACATTGGCTTTATAAACTTGATCATTATTTTTAGTCTAACACTTGCATAGCCATATTTTTCTATCTTGTTTTGCATGGATTGGATATGTATTAATGTATTATTTATTTGCATGTTCTCCCTTCAAGTAATCTATTGGATTTTGTAGGTAGGTATTTGCATGTATGTCTGGATTTTCCTAATGCCAATTTCTTGGGCCTTGTATACAGAGTCATTAAAAAAAACACTCATTTAATGATAGTTTGTGTGGGAAAACTGTGGATGTAATGTAGTTGTGGACCAACTATAGGGACAAGACTACCCTCTGCATTTCTGGGTCTGCAAAACCAAGGCGGGTGTACGTAATCCAGTGAATATAACACTTTTACAATAGCAAGACTGGATTCAATACAACAGATAGATAAAAAGAAAGTACAAAATGATAACTAAGCATTCATTGACTCTCCATTGTTATGAAAGAACATATAACCTCTCAACAATAATACTTAAAGATTTCAACTGGTTTTTTACTTCAAATTTGCAGATTGTAACAACCTTGATGAATATGTACCAATTAGAGATATACTTGCTCAAATGAGTAACTTATCCATTGGCCAATAATTCTAAAACAAAAGGATACAAAGATGAGAAGGAATGAAAATTCATAGCCATAAAAGCATCCAGCCAAAAACCTCACTATTTATAGAAAATCCTTGTGCAAAAATTGTTGATCTGTCTTACATCTGTCAATTCTTTATTTATTCATAACCATGTAGACACGTAGATGTCTGATCTAAGATATCTTCTATGGGATAACTGCTACAATTTTTCCACTCATGAAGTGCACTATGCATCCTACATTTGACAGCGGGACCAAAAACATCCGTTGGTTTCGCCATCTGTCTAAATTAGCTTATTGGTGGAAGATTTTAGACCCATGCGAGCAACTTCTATCGGGGTAAATTTAAGATTATTTTGTAGAATAGGTAACCTTAATTTTTTTGGTCCCAATTGTGCAAATCGATTTGATAGTGGGATAAAAAAAATCCACTAGTTTTCGCCATTAGTCTAAATTAGCTTTATCCCTGGAAGATTTTAGACCCATCTAGATAACTTCTATCAGGGTTACTTTAAGATTGTTTTGCAGAATAGGTAACCATTATTTGTTTGGTCCCACTTGTGTGAATCGATTTGAGATGTAAAAAATAGTAAGTGCGCAAGTGCGCAGTCAAAAACATCAAGTATTTTTATGAAGTCTTTCCTAGTTACCTTACCTTATTCGCAAGATGTCTACGCATCCATCATCTTTTAAGATCAACAATTGAGCTTATAGTTTCACATACATGATTAAATATAAGACAGAGGAAATTTTAAGTGTGTAGGTCCGGATGGAGAAACTGTTGTGTGTTTTTGACATGCACTATTGTAAGTATGCAAGCACAATGTTGAAAACACCTTGTTTTTTGCATGTCGTCGGTCAAAGTCTCAGGTCAAATGGGGAAACATGTTAAACATTCATGATCCCATGATAGTTTAAATATTTTCAATCACTTCTTCATGGGATAACACCCACCATCAGATCTTTCTCACGATGACCATCTTGAGAAAGATCTGACGGTGAGACGTTATCCCATCAAGAAGTGATTGAAGATCTTTAAACCATCATGAGATCACAACTATTTGACGTGTGTCCCCATTTGACTTGAGAATCTGACCGATGGACATGAAAAACATAAGATGTTGATGACATCACACTTGCGCACTTACAATAGTAGATGTCAAAAACACATATTAGTTTCCCCATCCACACCTGCGCACTTAATATTTCCTCTATCTTATATTTAATTGTGCACATGCAACTAAATCTTAGCTTCTTTAGAAAGATTTGACGGTGGGCGTTATCCCATGAAGAAGTGATTGAACATCTTTAAACCATCACGGGATCATGACTATTTGATTTGTTTCCCCATTTGACCCAAGACTCTGACTAGTGACACATAAAATAGAAGATTTTTTTGACATCATGCTTGTGTACTTACAATAGCGCATGTCAAAAATACACAATAGTTTCCCCGTCTGGACTTGCACACTTAACATTTTCTCTTTCTTATATTAATCGTGCATGTGCGACTAAAGCTCAATAGTTGATCTTAAAAAGATAATGGTTGCGTAGACATCTTGTAAATAAGGTAAGGTAACTAGGACTGACTTCACAGAAAATACTTGATGTTTTTTACTATGGACTTGCACACTTACTATTTTGTACATCTCAAATCGATTCATGTAAGTAGTACTAAACAAATAAAGGTTACCTATTCTACAAAACAATCTTAAAGTAACCCCAATAGAAGTTTTCCCGAATGGGTCTAAAATCTTCCAAGGATAAAGCTAATTTAGACCGATGGTGAAACTAGTGGATGTTTCGATCCTGCTATCAAATCAATTCATGCAAGTGGGACCAAACAAATAAAGGTTACATATTCTATAAAATAATCTTAAAGTTACCCCGATAGAAGTTTCTCGCATGGGTCTAAAATCTTCCACTGATAAGCTAATTTAGATAGATGGCAAAACCAGTGGATGATTTTCAGATGTTTTTGATCCCACTGTCAAATGCAAGATGCATAGTGCACTTCCTATGCAAAAAAATTGTAGCAGTTATGCCATGGAAGATATCTTAGATTAGACATCTGTGTGGGCTAATGGGGTGGAAAAGTAGGTAAAATTTCATTGACAAAATTGGGTTGCAGAATGATGGTGAAGAGAATATTCCAACACAAGAACTACTTTGTGATCACAAACACTTTTATAAACTGTTAGATAAAGATGAGAGATGATGGAAAACACTAGTACACTTCGCAAATCTCCTACCGGAGAAATGACGGTAATGTTACACTGATAGAAGATAGAAGTTATTGACAGCCCACAACACTATGTGTTAGTCAATAGTTAAAAAAGAAGGCAGTTGCCATTGCGAATAGACACAATATTTCCTATGAAAGCATATATTGTTTTCTACCTGCATGCAACAAATGACAAGAAATGCCATAAATGGTCCTCATACAAATGAGAAAGAAAAATAGATAGAGCATGTCTCCAATGTTAAATTATGGCTTCATGAAGCCTAATTATATTTGTTTAATTTTGTTATAAATTGTTAATTTTGAAAATAGTCATCGAAAGGACACGATCCTTTTTAAGTCCTATTCAATTAGTAATATCAGTTGTAAGCGTTTAATATTTTGAATTAATACACCATACCAATTCCTTTATCAACAAATAAGTTATCTATTATACTAACTTTAACTGTTAAGACATCTTTACATTTACTATTGTTGTATACTTGAATTGAAGGTGATATATTTTAGAGATGTGCTAGATGTCATTATTTTTCTATTCAAATATTTATATATTTGAGTTATATAGATGTATTTTTTTTGTATTTTACGGAGTATTGAAAAATTTATTTAAATTTATGGACAGGGAATAAAGTAAGGACTTCCATAAAGTAAGTCATGCTTATTTATTTTGTTTTTGTATATTACAAATATATTACTAAGAATTTTGTGCTTCAATTTTGTAGGAGACTACAAACATTGAAGATGGACCACACCACTAGAGAACACCTCTAGTAGCTGCCCGATGAGTTTCAGTGGGAAATAATTTTCACCACGACAATAGATTCATGGTGGTTTAGTTGGGGATTGCATATTCTCCCTATTCTCTACACCCTCACATTGTAGA
>BSBK01013844.1:42500-46268 GCA_027943335.1 Chamaecyparis obtusa | reverse complement strand
AGATTTCAAAGATGGCACATTTCATTCACTGCAAGAAGACTAATGATGTTGTTCATGTAGCAGAATTGTTTTTCAGAGAAGTGGTGAGACTACATGGTTTGCCAAAGACCATAGTTTCAGATCGGGGACACTAAGTTTGGTGGATATTTCTGGCGTACATTGTGGAAGAAGTTGAAGATAGATTTGAAGTTGAGTTCATCACATCATCCACAGACTGATGGATAGACAGAGGTGGTGAATAGGAGTTTGGAAAATTTGCTAAGATGTTTGGTTGGAGATAAGCCAATAGGATGGGATTTGATTTTACCACAGGCGGAATTTGCATACAATAATTTTGTCAATAGGAGCACTGGTAAATCACCATTCTAGATTGTATATGGAAGTAGTCTAAGAAATGCATCTGAATTGAGGAAGATAGATAAAGGAGAAATAAGTAGTGCTGAAGCTGAGGATTTTGCAGAACATTTGAAGAACATCCATGAGGAGGTGAGGAAGCATATTACCAATATGAATGCGCAGTATAAGACTAAGGCAGATGAGAAAAGGAGGCATAATAAATTTCAGGTTGGGGATGAAGTCATGGTTCATTTGCGGAAGGAGCGGTTTCCAGTTGGTACATATAACAAGCTGAAAATGAAGAAGTTTTGACCATGTAAGATATTGAAGAAGCATGATTCAGGAAATGCATATGAGGTAGAATTGCCTAGTGAGCTAAACATTTCACCAGTGTTTAACATTTCAGATTTGACAGAGTATCATGAAGGAGTTGTCGAAGATGAGGTTGCAGCAGCACAGTGGAGTATTCCAGCAACCAGTTCAGATATCAAGGAGATTGATGACATACTAGATAGTCGTGTTGGTAGAAGCATAAGGAATAGGACATATGAAGAGTATTTGGTCAAATGGAAAGGACGGCCTGTAGAAGATTCATCATGGCTAACAAAGGAGGAGATTAACCGTCTTGGTTTTCCTCTGCACACATGAGTTGTGACAGGGTCACTTCTCAAATTAGCCTAGGTGTCTGATGCAGGAGCATCCTAGGTGTAAGAGCAATCTTGCATCACCCAAAAAAAAAAAAAAAATATATTTATGTTTTTATTTTCAATAAGGGCTATTTTTGTGCAGAGCTGCTATTTATGGAAAGTTACTATTTTTTTGGTAATTTTTGTATGTGCTCAGAATGATCTGATTTATTTCTTGGAGGTTCATTTTGGTCATATAAGTCTGCCAGTAAAGTTTCATTGCCGGATCAAGTGTATATTGGAAGATATTGAAGATTTTTGGTATTGGCAGCAGGGTATAGAAACTTTGAACTTAGTTTTGAAGGCTTTAGAGGCCCCGGATGAGGTCAAAAATTTGGGGTGACGGGTGCTTGCGTGGGTCAAGCCTGTAGAGAACTTTGTGGCATTTCTGAAATGGGGTTATAATAGCCGATCGGGTCAACTGGTGATGACTTATGGTCTTCGGAAGTTGGGCCACCTGAAATGGCAGAAAAATAATTTTCTTCAAAATTTCTGTTCGGGTTTCAAAGGTTATCTTGAGCCGACTATGATGTAATGAAATGTAAAATAAAATAATTCTAAGTTTGGTCGGCCTTATTGGCTAAAATTCTGGAACCTTCCCAGGCGGTGGAAAAAATTGCCTATATAAGGAAGGCTGTATTATTGTCTTAGGCAGTTTAAAATAGTTCTGGGTAGTAGATCTGGGTAATAATTTGAGGCTTTGTCCTACGGAATATTGTAAGGGAATGCCCATGTGGCTTTGCATATTGTAATTCTGAAAGTTTGTAATTCCACATTTGTGGAGATAATAAGAAGCCAATTCTCTGTTCTTGCATATTGTTGTTGTTTCTCTGTTTCTGTTATGTGTTTGTTGTATTAAGGGGAGCACCCTTCATCATTTTGGTATGTGGGGAAAATGGGCTCCCACAAGGGTTGAGCCTAGCATGCTTCAATTAGGATATAAAAGAAGCACATTTGAAAAAAAAGGATAGCTATAAGAAAGCATAAAAGTTGTCAACCATTAAACAAACATGTTGTCTAACATGAAACCTTCTGGTTCAATTCTTGTAGTGAAAAGGGGACAAAATGTATATGCATTAATAGTCCACACTGATCTAGAGAACATTAAATGAAACATAAAAGGCACATGCATTTAATAGAATGAAACCTTCTGTTTCATTTCCTTTAGCAACAATGTTAATTAGAGCTATGCATGAATGATAGATTTTTTGGAAACCATCACAATGACATGCTATAGTCAAAAGAAATAGATTTATATCAGGCTAATTCAATACCACACAAGAAGCAATGGTACAAAATACTAAATGGTGTGGTACTATAGAATTTATGTGTACATGAAAAATAATTTAGTTAGAGAATGAACTCTAGGTAAAAGCATTAGAATTAGAGAAATATTATCAAATGTAGATGCATATCATAATGTCAAAGCAGAAGGTCAAATATAGATCATCTTTGTCATGAAGTTATTGTCAGTGGGATGTATGGAACAATCATATCTTTTACAAAGATCAAAATATATAAGATTAATTGATACTAATCATAAAGACAATATACAATCAACATTTGAAGTAACAGTATCATGTCAACTTCAAAGAGATAAAGTAATGACTCTGTGCTGGTAAAAATATATAGTCATACACAAGGATCAAGCAAAAAGGTATGTGCAGGATCACGGTATGCTAAAAAGTGGCGATCTAAAAAAGAAGTCCTAATTGATAAACTCTTTGAAAAATAACTATAACTTTCAAATAATATAAAATTTTTGAAATTTGAAATATACATCACATTCTATGCTTCACCTAATACAATAATAATAAACAATTCTTTCAATTTGATGAAGTTTAGACTAAGTTAAGGTGGTCAGACACAAAAGTTTTTATATTCAGGAAAATTTGTAGAAGAAAAATCATAATTAAATATTTACTTGGAAAAAAATATAAAAAAATATGCATCACATCTGGACATTAGTCTACTAATTTTATCTAGAATCTTCTAAAAAAATATTGTCATTTGATTTTGTTTAATGTGGTCAGACATACACCTACTTGTTATCTTTCTAGTCTTGATTGATAAACTTATTGAAAAATAGCTATAACTTTCAAACTGTATAATGTTTTTGAAATCTAAAACATGTGTCACATTCTATGCTTTTCCCACTACAAGAAAAATAAAATAAAAATTTAATTTGATAAATTTTAGACTAAGTTAATGTGGTCAGACATGAGAGTTTTTGTATTCTGGAAAAGTTGTAGAAGAAAAATCATAATTAATTATTTACTTAGAAAAAAATTACAAAAAAATATGTGTCACATTTGGACATAAGTCTACTACTTATATCTATAATCTTTTTTAAAAAAATTATGATTTGATTGTGTTTAAGGTGGTAAGACATACACCTAGTTCTTAATTTTTTCTTGAAATTTTCATACTACTACATTGAAATTTGAAAATTTCAACATATAGAATAATTGTTTTTTAAAAAGGGCCTAGTATCTTAGAAACCAAATTCAATTTTCTAAAGATTCTCTTCTTACATTTTTTTTATATAATATTTATAACTTGTTCAAATTTTCATGTCAACTTGCCTAAACCTAATTTTCTGAATTTTCATTGCCACTTAAGGGCCTAGTTTGGCATACCATGATCCTGCACATACCCAAAATAAGTGTAGAGATAGGTATAAAATATAATGATTTTCTATGTGCATACATAATGTAAAGATTTACAAAGGGGAATATATGTTCTA
>BSBK01013844.1:0-37500 GCA_027943335.1 Chamaecyparis obtusa | reverse complement strand
TTAAATCCTTTGTGTGCTGCATAAGCAAGTAGAGTTCTTACACCTTCTAATCTTGCAACAGGAGAAAAAGTTTCTCCATAATCTATACCTTCTTCTTGAGAATAACCTTTACATACCAGTCTAGCCTTGTTTCTAGATACTTGACCATCTTCATTCAGTTTATTTCTGAATACCCATTTTGTTCCAATTACATTGTTATCTTTAGGTCTAGGTACAAGAGTCCAAGTTTTGTTCTTTTGTATTTGTTCTAATTCTTCATTCATTGCTTCAATCCAACTTTCATTCTCTAATGCATCTTTGATATTTCTAGGTTCAAAATCAGTAAGTAGACATGTACCTTTTAGCTTGCTTCTTGTCATAGTGCCATCTGATTTGTTTCCAATGATTTGATCTGGTGTATGATGTCTTCTGACATATTTGGCTAGTATAGGTTCCTTGCCTTTTGAATGATTCATGCTGTTGTCTTCTAGGATCTCTTCTTCAGGTTGCTCGGGCTCAGTAGATATTTGCTCGGTAACTTCAGGCTGAGACTCGGTCTGAATTTCTTCCTGTGACTCGGTTTGAACTTCTTCCTGTGACTCGGTAACTGTGCTCGGCTCGGTAGATATAGCTTCCTTATTGATAGTTGTGTCTGTCAATGTTTCAGGTTCAATGTAAATGAATCTTCTGTAGTTCTCAGGTTCCCTTTTGCTTTCTTCCTCAATCTTTTCTGCAAAATCATCAAATTTCACATGTATACTTTCTATGACTTTGTGAGTAGATAAGTTCAGACATTTGTATGCCTTGCTTTTGCTAGAATATCCTAGGAATATTCCTTCATCACTCTTCACATCAAATTTATTTCTTCTGGATTCCTTTAAGATATAACACTTGCTACCAAATATTTTCATGTAACTTACATTAGGTTTATAGCCATACCATAATTCATAAGGAGTTTTGAATGTGTCTTTCTTCAGTTGTACTCGGTTCAAGGTATGAACTGCAGTGCTGATAGCTTCCTTCCAGTATTTTATAGCAATGTTCTTTTCTATCATTAGAGTCCTTGCACAATCCATAATAGATCTGTTTCTTCTTTCTGCTATTCCATTCTACTCAGGAGTTCTAGGAGCTGATACCTATCTTTTGATTCCTCTTTCAATGCAGAAGTTGTTAAAATCATGAGAGATGAATTCACCACCTCTGTCTGATCTTAAGCATTTCAATCTTTTCCCTGTTTCTTTTTCTACTCTTGCTAAGTACCATTTGAACTTTTCAAATGCCTCTGATTTTTCTCTTAAATACATAACAGTCATCATTCTAGAATAGTCATCAACGAAAAGAATAAAGAATTTATCTCCAGTATAGCTTTGTATTCCAATAGGTCCACATAAATCAGTATGCACAATTTCCAAAATTTCTTTAGACTGATAGTTCTTACTTTTGAAACTAGTTTTACTCATTTTGCCAATCTGACAATTCTTACATAGACCAGTGTCAGGTTTCTTCAAAGTAGGAATGCCTCTAACCTTCTTGAATTTGCTTATTTTTATCATGTTATCAAAATTCACATGACATAACCTTTTGTGCCATAGCCAACTTTCTTCTATTTGAGCAATAAGGCATGAATATTCATTGAGATCAAGATAAAATAAGTTACCTTTTGTTTGTTTGCCTGATCCAATGAGTTTTCCTTTTCCATCCAGCAATCTTGCTTGACCATTCATGAATTCAACCTTGAAACCAGTGTTGATTAGCTGTGCTACACTTAGAAGATTATGTTTTAGTCCTTCAACCCAGTAAGCATTATCACATATGAGTTCTTTGGTTAATGAGATTCTTCCTTTTCCTTTTATACAACAAGGTTCATTGTTTCCAAATCTTACATTACCATTGTCACAGTCTTCTAGATATTCAAATTTTGTCTTGTCACCAGTCATGTGGTGTGAACATCCACTGTCTATTATCCATATATCATCTTTGCTTATATGAGAAATAAGTGCTATCTTATCTTCATCATCATCAGATTCATCTTTTATAGCAATAAAGACAATTTCTTCTTCACTATCATCAGAATCTTTAGCCATAAAGCATGATTTCTTACCTTTATCCTTGTATGATTTGAAATTCTTTTTGCCATAGTACTTGTGACTTCTCTCTTCTTCTTTGACTTGCTTGTTTGGGCACCTAGCTGCAATATGTCCAATTTCTTCACATGAAAAATAGATTAAAGGAGTTTTACCTTTATACTTACCTTTCCCTCTAGAGTACTTCTTTGCAAGTAATGCTTCTACAATTTCAAGATCACTATCAGAACTTTCTTCTGATTCTTTTTCACTGTCTTTCTGAACTTCTTTAATTTTCTTGTTCTTCTTTAGTGAAACTTTGGCCTCAAATGCTGATTCAATATTTTTGGAACTAGGAACATAGTTGTCATAGTTGTCTAATTCAAAAGCTGTCAATCTTCCAACTAAAGCATCCAAGGTTATACTGTGGTTTGCTTCACATCTTCTTTCTTGAATAGCTGATACTCTTATTGCATAGATAGGGAGTAGTGTTCTGAGTACCTTACTTATAACAGTCTCATCTGAGATTGTTCCTCCAGAAGCTCTGATTGCACTTACACTTGCTTTGATTCTTTCAACATATTTTGCAATGTTTTCATCTTCCTTCATATTCATCTTGTCAAACTGTCCTCTTAGGCTTTCTGCTTTGGCTCTCTTCACATTTGCATCACCACCATATATCTTCTTCAGTGCCACCCACATTTCATATGCAGTAGTGCAGTCTTTAATATCATCAAATTCTTCATAGCTGAGAGCAGATGCAATGTCTATCATCATTGTGTTGTGAGACTTTTTATCTGCAATGTCTTCAACAGTTAATGCGCCATTAGGAATTGTGTATTCTTCATCAATGTATTTGCATCCTGAATCACCAATGGAAGCCAGATGAAGTCGCATGAGACCTTGCCATGCTGAAAAGTTATCTCTGTTAAGCTTTGGAATTTCCCTCTTATAAGACATCCTGATCTTTAGCTTAGGTCTTTGAAACCCTTCCTGCAAGCACCAAAAGCTCTGATACCAATTGATGGAATATGGATGAAGTGACTGAGAAGGGGGGGGGGGGGGTGAATCAGTCAACCATAAAAACCTTGACTATTAATTCTTTGCAGATCCTTTAAGATATCTTAACAATGTTGTCTGTTTTAGTACTCGGTAAGTAGATTGCAGTAACTTTGAAGATGCAGAAAGTATTAGCAATAATATCTTTAGATATTCATCAGTGCATGTAAATGATTGAGAAAGCAATTAAGAACACAAGAGACACAAGATTTAACGTGGAAACCCAATATGGGAAAAACCACCAATGTATCTAGATACTGATTTTCACTTTTCTGAAGTGATGCCCGGTTAGAAGCCAACCCGGTAAAAGGTTACAAAACACACTGTTAGGTGTGACCTTGTTAGAGGATTTAAAACACCCTGTTAGGAGTGGCCTGGTAAGAGGTCTTGAAAACAATTCAATGGAATTGTCACCTTGTTAGAGGATTTATATTATGGCTGTTAAACCAACTCGGTTAAGAGATTTAGAATTCACTGTTACAATGATAAGAAGGTAACAATGAAAAAGTGACCTGTATAATAATGCAACTGTCTTGTTGATTACAGATCTCTGTTCTGCATAAGTTTGATCCTCTCTGATCGAATAAATCTCTGCTGCTCCTCAAGGATATCTGAACATCCTTCACAAACTCGCATATATCTTTCCTTCTCTTCTTCTGTAAATCTTCTGCTGTGTTCTTTTTTACTTTTCACATTTGACCTTTTATTTATATGATTTTGGATTAGTCAAATCGTCATTATTTAGTATAACAGTCGGCTGAATTAAGTAAACTCTATTTGCAAAAATCCTTCAAGGGCCGACAGTGCTCGGTGACCATATCTTTTATAATTTTCTAGAGACCGAGGGAACTCGGTAAACACCAACAATCCTTCTCCTTTGATAACCGACAGAACTCGGTAAATACTAACTTTCTTCGGCAACCGAGTGAACTCGGTAAACACTAGACTTTCTTTGGCAACCGAGTGAACTCGGTAAACACTAGACTTTCTTCGGCAACCGAGTGAACTCGGTAAACACTAGACTTTCTTCGGCAACCGAGTGAACTCGGTAAACACTAATATCCCTGACAGGCAGACCGACTGAGCTCGGTATAAGCAGATTGCTGCGGATTATGACATAGTGTGACATCAAAGACAATACATAATTGAGTAGCAATTTCCTTCAGACAATTGTTTCCAACAATATATATATATATATATATATATATATATATATATATATATATATATATATATATATATATATATATATATATATATATATATATATATATATATATATAATAAAGCATTATAACTATTACATGTGAGTAGTATATAATTATATGAATGGTTGTATCACTCATTTTGTGTGTGCATTAGTTTACTTATGGACCCTCAATGTTGACACCGCATAGTGAAGGACATTGTGGCACTTTCATGGAGGTATATTTTATTCATTAGTTGTGTTGTTTATAAATATTGGTAATCTTGATAACTACATAATACTCTTGTTGTTTCATTTTTAGTTATTGATATTGGATTGTCCTCCTATTATTTGTGACTCATTGGATTGTGGGTTTGTAATTATAGTGAGTTCCAAAGCATTGATCAAGGTATGAGAGATTAATTAATTTTATTTGTGTTTTAATAGCTTATATTGAAATTTTTAATGATATTCATGTATGTATTTTAATTATTGTTGTAGGGACTTGTAACTCCACATCATCGGTATACCCTTCCAATGTATGAACATACTAACTATTTGTTAGTGGTATGCAAATATTATATTTTATTTCATCCTATAATTCAATTTCAATATATATTATTTATTAATGTAACTTATACTTGTGATTTTATTAGCTAGATCTCTAGAGGAGGGTGTGTGAACACACTCAACAGACTCCAACATCCTCTAAATTTCTATCCACCCAAAATTTCAAGGAAACTCAAAATTTGGTTTATTCACCTCATGGGAAATGACTAGATTAGGAACATATATTGTATGTATATATGGCATTTTTTGACATATTTTTTTTTTGTATATTGTATATATAATATTCTACATCTATTTCAATCTTAGGAAGTCTATCTAACTATATTGGATATAATCCATGTATGACATTAAATTGAATATATATATTTAGTTTCATTCCCTATGAGTATTTATATCTCAAGTTTTATGTATGTATTTCATGTTTGATGTGTATTGACATATACTTATTCATGTTTATGTGGATATTTTATGCTTTGGATATTTCTCATGCCTTACATATATTTATGCTTGCATGTATCTATGTATATTTTTATTGTAGGATTGATGCTTTATGGAAACATGTATGTTTCATTCCATATAACTTTAGTTGAACTACTTTCATCTTAATCGGTTTATGTAGAAGGTGATGATGTACATCAATATATGAGTATCTAACATAATATGATATTCTTTTTTGTCTTTGAAGTTCATTGTAAGTTACAAAAATGGGCTGACAATCTTGTGGTTGATCTACTTATGTAGTAGTCATTAAAGACTCAATGATTTTTAACATTCCTTTGATGAGTCAAGGTTTTTATCTTTTGTATCATCATAAATTGTAAGAACCTAATATTTTTATAATTGCATGATTGGTTAGCACCTATCTTAGAGTGTTCTTATTATAGATTACATAATTAGGACTTCACGATAGCACTTAATGCACACCTAATTTTAATATAGGTCCTCTAATATCTTTAAACTTTCTCAAAATTGAGGTGGGACCTTATTTCTAGGTGTCCTCCCTATTTTCCATCCAATCAAATAATTCATTTCACCTCCTAGACCCTAGTTGACCTTTAGTGGCCTTAGAATGTTGTTCGAGTACCATATTGAGTTGTCTATTCAAATATCACATCCAATCATTATTTTGGACCCACAAACAAAAATTTGGTCTATTTAGGGTAGGACATGTCCCCATTAGCGACATGCTCCTGGGGTTTTGAGCCAATATTTGGGTTAAGGTCCCATCATGAGGTTTTTGTAAAGGATTTAGATTTGTGGTGGGCTTTCTCAGATCTACCTCCTAATTTTATATAAAAGTAACCCTCACACTTCATTGTAGCTTGATGAAAGAAATTACAAGATTAAAGCCCAAATTTGAAGACATACCATCAAGTGAGGACTTGTGAATCAAGAATGCAACAACATTCTAACAAGCATCAACATCCATTGCCAAACATTCAAACATAATTAGAACATCATGAAGACATGAATTTATTATGATGATGGCTAGGAGAATATTGATAAATGACTAGATTGCACTCTTCATCCTAGTGTTGGGTATGGTTTCTTGTTATCTTCAAATTTATACATTTGTGTTTTAGATCTAGGTATTTATATTTAGATCTATGATTATTTTCATGCATTCTATCAGAAATTGGTTTCATTTTAATACTAGGTTTTATTCTATCATACATAGGATAGATCTAGGTTTTATTTATGCATTTTAGCTTATTACAATTTATACATACTCTAGATTTATGAGAACCACACATTACCTTTGTTATATTTCCTATATGTAGAGATTAAAATCACCACAATGTGGGGTTGACAACATAAAACCTCTATATAGCCACACACACACACACACATACCAAATCTCATATTTGTGGTTGCAAATGATCCTAGATCAAGCTGTCAAATAAGAGGAGCCTTCCTAAGATTGAGACAAAACTCATGTGATACTCTAATCTAAAAGTGGTTAGGACAAGTCAAGTTTGGAGACCTAAACCTAAAATAGGCCGAGTTTCCAGTGATGTGTCCCTACCTTCTCACAATGAAATTTTAGGTAGAAAAAGTTGTAGGTATTTGTGTTCCACATTTGCTATCATAGCTTATTCTAAGACCCTCATAGTTATAAATTTTAGATTTGAAGTCTTATTTCATCCATTTCATTTCCAGGTGTAATTAATCCTTTACCATCCTCCTTTTACATTACTTCTTCAATAATATAAGTTCATATCAATTATTATTTAGTGTATTGCATATTTTTATTTTTTTTCCTCTTTCTCAAATCATAGAAACAAAGAAATAGAAATCCTAGGAAGCAATAAACCTTGCATTAGCACCCTTATCATTAGGTAGTACTGACCTGGTTTTCTTTTGACATGGTTTCATATTCTAATGTGTGTCATGAATTGGGAAATATCTCCATTCATGTTTCTTACCATTTCATACATCACATTTTAGTGAATTTGTCTCTTTCATGCATTTTATATTTTATGTCATTAGTTAGATTTATTGTTTGTATGCACATCTTAAAATCATAATTTAAAAAAATATATAAATTAAAAAAATTATTGTCTTTTCCTTTCATTAGTTATATTGTATTGCATTTACATCTTAAAAATTGAGAAATAAGTCATTTCTTTTTTCATTGTTAATTTACTTTGTTTAGTTATAGTTTGTGTTCATAATTTCTAATTTCTTTAAACAACATTTTAGAGCCTTTAATGAACCATTTAGTAGTGATGACTTTGATATGTTAGATTAAGCTCGTGATGATTTTATCTCTATTCGGTATTTCTCTACATCTCCCAAACCATCCTTTTACCAAAAAATGATTAAGTTTCTTCCTTTGAATGGATACATTAACAATGTTGAAAAACCAAAGGTAGTTTTTTACCTTGTTCAAAATAATTCTTTAATAACAAAAAAAACTTTTGATTGTTTTTAAAGGTTATAATGAAAAAACTTATTTTCAAACTCTTAATAAATCGATTATAACTATAAAAGGGATATCAAAGAGTCCTTTGGAGTTTATTAAGAATTATCAAGTGGTTACTTATTCATATCATACAAAAACAATCCTCAACCTTCCAATCTGGTTGTAACCACTTCTTTTCACCCTCTCAATATTTACTTCCTCCAACACCTTAGTTATCTCCTAATCTTGAAAAGGAGTACGAGTTAGTAGAAAAATTATGTGCTACCTCTACCAATATTTCTCTTTGTGAACTTATCCAAACTTCTCCTACTTATTATGAGGCATTGAAATAAGCCTTATAAAGTCTTTCTATTCCATCCCCTACACAAGACAACATCAATTCTTTATTGGAATGTATGCATACTATGAATGCTCAAGCTCAGTTTGTGTTTTCTAAAGATTTGTTACCTCATTAAGAAATTCAATACCAACATGACTCTCTTATGATTGTTGCTCTTATCAATGACAATCTTATTCATAGAACCTTAATTTATAATGGGTTTGGCCTGAATGTTTTTAGCATTGAGTTGTAGCCTAAAGGTTGAACCCTTTGACTCTATCATGTAATATGATAATAATATATGCAAGAATAGGTTGGGATTACAAAATTTAGAAAATAAATTAATATATATTACCAATAGATTTGTAATAAGAATCCGACAAAAACTACAACAAAAGGTTAAGTAATCTAACCCAAATAGAAATGAAATAAAAAGATTATGTAGTTATATTGAACAAGAGGAAACAAATACTTAAGACTAAAATAATTTTACCTTTTGATATTTCATGCATTTTTTCTTTCAAATCTAATATAGTACAATATAATGGGATAGCCTTACTTATATAGGCAAATATTAAATGCCTATATAACTAAAAATGAATAAGGTGAACATGGTTCCATTATAAATAACTTCTAGAAATGACACCTAGAGCCTAAGAAAACATAACACATAAATAGGTTCATACTTATTTCTAACCAGGAAATAGCCTTATTCACACTAATAATCCTTTTTCAACAAGATATTCAAATTTTAAAACAAAGAAATCTATGGAAAAATGGAGTAAACAATTTTTTTTTCATCTAAAGGTTCTTTCCATTTTTCAAAGATCCAAGAATACAAATCACTCAATTTTGGCAAAAACCTAGTGAATATATAAATTAATGTGTTCTTTTCTAATAAATCCTCCCTCTCATAGATCAATCACTCTAGATATATTTATGTAACTAAAGGAGATTGATAGACTTGAGTGGTTGAACTGTGGAGAGTACGAGTGTTTATCATGGTAGTTGTGATCATTAGGGAGGAAGAGGAGGGTGTAAAATCCTTCTTCCTTGACATAAAACACCCAATTCTAAGGGGATGGTTTTTCTAGTAGAGCTAAGGGCCCTAGATAATGTAGGGAAAGAGGATGCAAAGGGTTCTTAAAAACCCTAGTGTTAGTTTGATGTGCATTCAAAATCAATTCTCATTGTTTATTCGTGATTATAATCGAGAAAAGGCATGAACTAAACCTTTACCCACATAGTCATTACAAGTATCATAAGTACCATTTTTGCCAAGATACATAAAGAGAAGACAAGTATGACAAGTCTAGAGCATTGTACTCTCTCTCTCTCTCTAGATATTATTCTTTTTTTTAAATTCTCTCAAGAGACTATTTTACATTATTTTCTTAGCACTTTCCCTTTAGGCAATACTATTGCATTCACTTTAGTTTTTAATGGCTATTAATCAATTGACTTACTACCAATAAAAAATTACTATTTATTTCTTTTGAAATAAAATCTAAAGTTAAGATGTGAATTTCTTTATTTTATTAATTTTAAAATCATTTTTATGAATCCTTATTGGTTTAAAACATTTTGTGTTATAGGGATAAATTTGCAGGCATTTTTATAGCTAAAAAAAACTATTTTTAAGATTTTTTTTCCTTTTGAACTTGTTTTCCCAATATATAAGGAATTAATGCTAATTACAAAGCCACTTCCAGTCCATGCCAATTTTATGAAATTTTATTTTTTCTTATATATTATTTTATCAATGATAAATTATACTTATATTAAAAAGTAAATGTATATTATATGTTATTTTTTAATTTAGTAAATTAATTGAGTTTTAATATTTATTATGTTATATTCATATTATTTTATAATAACATTTATTAATATATAAATATTTATTATATTATTTGATATATATTATATTGGATAATGATTAGGGAAGCAAAATTTTGGATGCGAATTTCGGATTTGATGTGACTGCTAGTGACGTGGCAATATCTGCTATAGTGATGTGGAGGATTTAATCTCCTCCATGTAGTTTGTGTCATTCTCTCTCCTCTGTAGCTTCCTTTTTTTTTATTTTGGCAGTTGAAGTGAATGTTTTCCCTGTGAAGTTATTACCTTTCCTCTTTGTTCGTGTGACCTGCCCTCAGCTCCTAATGGAGCCAGAATCGGATGACCAAGCCATTAATACCCCTAACCCTAGTGTCATTACCCTTTCTAACCTAAAGAAGTCTCTTGCAGTAATGGTCACCCCAATTGGTAATGACATGCCCTCTGCTACGCGATTTCTTTTGATTCCTAGAGGAGAACGACTCTATGAAGAAGGTAAGAGCTCTGGCATTACCTCAAATGTGTTCATCATTTTGCCAAATGATGTTATGTTGAACGAGATAGCCATGGAAAAAATAGGTTATGTGATACTGCTATTTTCTTTGCCTGTACTGATGTGGAAAAATGTCCGCCTAGGAAATTTCTAGACGATTGGTTTCATAACAAATGGAATTTGAAATTAGGGCTTAAAATTTCATTTTGTAGGAAAATTAAGAGAGGTTTATACATCATTTTATTTAATAACCATGAGTCTCAACTTGAAGCCCTTAAACGATAGTACTGGATAGTACTGGAAGAGGTCCTTGCACTTTTGTTCCCTAGATGGGTCATCCTCAAGGATGTCCCTCCCTTCCTGTGGCACTTCCTCATCTTTTGGAACCATTTGGAAATATAGTCCAGATAGATGAGACCACCTGACTAGTTCCTAATATTGATGATAGGATGCTTATTTTAATTAAGCTTGGGGTTAATATCCTATCTTGTATTAACATTAACATTAATGGGGATGTGTTTTCATGCCCTATGGAAATCCTTGGTGGAATAAACATCGGCTTCCTCTACAAAAGAGAAGGGCATCTTAGAAAAAACTTCCCTATTATTACTTGAAATAAACCCAAATCCAACTCTGTGGAAACCACCCATGGAATCTCAAATGTTGGCAAGGATTCGACTGTTAACCCGCACAACTCTAATGCCCCTAATGTGGTCGATCTAGTTAAAAGAACTAATGAATCTAACCCTTTGGAAACCCACATAAATCCTACTATAGGTAAGGATTTGACTACTAACCCTCACAAAACTTTAGAGGTCGAACAGGATAAAAACCCTAAGCATCTTCCCTCCTCTTCCTCAATCTCTGGCTCTAAAACTGATCATTTGTTTCCCACTATGACTAACAATACTATTGGAGCCACTAAATCTGCTAACCTTAAATTTATTTCAAAACAAATCCCTTTGGAATCTAGCTCTGATGGTTTGCAAATGATCACTAATAGGAAGCACAAACGTAAGAATGCTCAATAACTTGATTTAGAACAAATACGGGTTATTAACCAAAATAACAACCAATTTTCAATTCTGAATAATCACCCTACTCTTGTGATTGAAGATGTGCCTTCTGAGACTCATATTTTTAGTAACCCTATAATTTTCAATCAGGATAATGATGGTTACAAGGTTGGGAATCACCCTACTCTAATGATTGAAGATGTGTCATATGAAACCCTAAGTCTAAGCAACCCTGTGATTTTATACCAGGATGGACATGATGGTAGCAGGAATGGGGTTGGTGATATTACCATGAGGGAAGACCTTAAGGGTAAGATTAGAAAATCTATGACTCTTATTAGCCCTAATCCTAATCTTGTTGTAGGGTATTCCCCTAATGATATCATCACCAAACCCCTGGCCTCTATGCTTAATGGAATAGAAGATAATTTGGTTATTGAAGTTATAATTTATGCTAATAGAGGACCAGAAAACATGATGTCTGAATCCCATTCCCTTGTGTCTGGATATAACATCAGAAATGATCTTGAATTTAAAATTGATCAAACTGACAAGAGTGAGGATGATGATGATCTCTTGAAGGGGTGCATTAATACCAAAAAGAAAGGTAGGCCTATTGATTCCAAGAACAAACAGAATATTGGAGATAATGCTCTCCTTATGAGCCCTCTTAACCCTCTTTCCTCCTGAAGTTCATCTCATGGAATATTAGAGGCCTTGAGTCTCCTAATAGGAAGTTTATTGTCAAGAGATTTCTAAATTGTCATAAGAATACTGATTTCCTGATGCTTCAAGAACTTAAAGCTGTTGATTTTTCTCTTAATATTGCTCTTGATTGTATATGGAAAGATGCTTTTAAAATATATACTAATCATCCTACAGGAAAGGGTGGAGCTACTTTTCTCATTAACTCTTGCTAGGCAAGCTACATTAGAGATAAGGGAATCTCCCCATGTAACCATGCAGCCTAGACTATCCTTAATAGTAGAGGTTTTTCTTTGGTGTGTGTTCCTTATATGCCCCTAATGACTCCAAGGAGAGGATTTCCCTCTAGGATTGGTTGTATTCCCTTCCTAATATCCCTTGGATTGTTGCTGGATATTTTAATATGATTGAGAATCAGGATGATAAGGTCAGGGGTATTCGTTTCGAATGGTTCAAATCCTTGAAAAATCTCATTGGGATTGTTTTAAACAACATTTACACCTATTAAACCCCCTTGATGGCTTTAAATCTGAGACTTTTTCCCTCTGGTATACTTGGTGCAACTTCCAACAAGGAACTAACTGAATTTACTCTAGGCTTGATAGGTTTTATGTCAATAAGAATCATTTCTCCTTTTCTCCTAATCATTTAGGGAATTATGTCTTTGTCATCCCCACTACCCTGTCTGATCACTACCCTATCATAGCGAATATTAACTCTAGGACTCCATCATTACAAGTAATCCTTGTAAGAAGAAGTTTATCCTCAATTCCTCCTTGCTAAAAGATCACAACATTTTAATTGCCATAAGAATGGTCAGAATTTTTAATATGCATAATCATTTTCCCTCCCACACTGCCTGATGGAATATTAATGTGGCCTCTTGGGAAAAAAAAATTGGAAAGAAGAAGGCCAAGGACTATAGATATCAGGAAAACATTCTTACTGAATGTCTCCACTTTACTGAAAGGGAAATTCAATTGAATCCTTCCTCCCCTACCCTTGTTGAACAAGTATCGCGGGCTAGATATTCCCTTAGGAAATACCAACAGGTCAAAATTAGGGGTGCCTTCATCAAAGCCCGTAACCACTGGCTCCAGTATGGAGACAAAGGCTCCAAGTTCTTCTTCAACCTTTTGAAACATAAAAAAAATAGAGAAAGAATTGATAGGATTGTTGTTGAGGATAAGGAGCTTTTGAATATCAATGACATCACTAATGCTTTTGAAATGTTCTAGATAAAACTCTGTTTACCTCAGAAGATAGTGAAGCTTCAAAGGATATTAGGAATAAATGTAAAAACATCATCCCCAACATGATCTCTGACACTAATTCCCTCCTTCTCAAACACAGAGTCTTCCCTCCAAGAAATTATGAATGTCATTAGTGCGCTTAAAGACAATAAAGCCCCTAGCCCAGATGGGCTTCCTGTTGAATTCTATAAGGCTAACATTGAATCGATAACTACTGACCTCTATGACTTATACTTCAAATCCTTTGACTCTGGCACCCTTTGGGAATTCCATTAATATGGGCATTGTTAAACTTATCCCAAAAGATGGGGATAAAGCTCTTATTAAGAATTGGTGACCTATTACGCTCCTTAATGTCTCTTATTATAAAATCCTTGCTAAAATCCTTGCCTCTCATCTTAAAAAGTCCTTCCCAAGTTCATATCTTCCACCCAAACAGGCTTCATTAAGGGCAGATATATCTTAGAGAACCTTGTTACCAATTGGGAATTTATGGAATGGGCCAAATCCTCCAGTCAAGATGCCACCATATTCCTTGTTGATTTTGAGAAAGCCTATGAAAGGGTGGAATGAGATTTCATCCTCATGATGCTTAGTGCTTTTGGCTTCCCTTCTGAGTTCTGTAGATATTTTAAAGTCCTCATTAAGGATGCCTCTACCCTAATTGAGGTTAATGGGAACCTTTCTCATCATATCTTTCTTACTAGGTCCATTAGATAGGGCTACCCTCTCACCCCTGCTCTATTTGTTATTGTCTTAGATGCTCTATTTTACCAACTTAGAGATGACACCTTGTCTCTAAAAGTGCATGGTATTAAATTGCCTGATAACTCTAAATTTCTTAATATTTAGTTTGCTGATGACACCTCACTTTTTCTTGAGCTATCTAGACAAAATATTGAATGCCTCACCTAGAAACTAGATATCTTTGAAAAAGCCTCACGCGCCCATATCTCTAGCTCCAAATCCATCTTTCTTGGGTGGAAAGAGGAATCCCTAGACTAGCTTCAAAACTTTGGATTTTCTTGGGGAGTACCCAATAAAATTGTTAGGTATCTCGGTATCCCTTTCTCTATTTCTCCCTCCCTTAAGGATATGTGGTTATGGGTTAAAGAAAGAATTGATAAGAAGCTCAATAAGTAGAACAATAGGGTGCTCTCCCTTGTCGGTAGGGTCCAAGTCTACCAAAAGATCCTCCCCTCTTATAGTATATACTATTCCTCTACTTGGATGTTTAACAATTATCAAATTTTTGAAATCCAAAAGTCCATCAGATGGTTCCTTTGGTCTGATGGTAAGGGTAAAAGGAAGGCCCACATGGTCAAATGGAGTTGGTGCTACATTGAAAAAAAGCTTGGAGGGTTGGGCCTCAAGGATCTCAGAAATTTTTTCCAAATGAATCTTCTAAGAAATGGAAGGCCAAGAACCCTGGAAGGTTTTGATAAGGAACAATATTCAAAATGGTGTCCCTAAGTCTGCCAAGTCTTCGAAGGCACTCCCTTTTTGTGATTTAATGGTTGGCTCCTTCCCTGTTTCTATCTAAGGTTTGTGGGTCTTCAAATCCATATGGAAAGCTTGGGAGCATGAGCGTGGATTTATAGACAACTCTAACTTTGATTATAATTACACCTTGCATGGGGAATGCTCGATTTGGTGGAATCTCTTCTGCAATAGTAAACCTCTAGCTAAATAACCCAAGGCTGCTCCAAGACATTGGCATAATAGGGGTATTAAATGCATTATGGAGATTTTGGAGAACAAAAACCTTATTAGTTGGGAAATTCTTAGTAATGACTACGACCTTCCTAATTCTCATAGAAGAACTTACAATATGATTAAGAATGATTGTGCTCCCCTTAACCTTCCCCGTAATATTGATGTAGACTCTCATAGATTCCTCTCCTTCCACTAGAGTGATGGATCCCTCCTCCCTAAAGTTAAAGCTAAAGACATCTATAGGCTTCTCAACCATGAAACCTTGATTACTAATCACATCAATTCCCTCTGGTATGTTGACACTAGTTCCTTTGACTGGCATAAAACTTTTGAAAAGTTCTAGAATTCTCCTAACCCCCCCAAAATTAAGTGTTTTAGATGGAAACTCATGCTTGATAGATTGCCTATTAGAAGCCATCTTGTTGATTATGACACTTGCTTGGTTTGTAGGATGCCTGACACTATGCGACACATTTTTTTTGACAAAATTTTTGCCAGGGAAGTCTGGTTGATGTTTGGGATATCTCTTACTGAACATGTTTGTACTATTGATATTATTATTGGATTTATATATGGTCTTAAAAAAAATGCTAATCTATTCTGGAAAATCCTTTCTTCTTTCATCCTTTGGTTTATTTGGAAGTATAGAAATGAGGAAAAATTTCAAGGCAATGGCAAAGCTCTTACTAGCTTTCTTAGAAAACTCATTTGTTTTAAAATTATTTCACAGTTTTACTGTGTGATGAATTTTGAAAGGGGAAAATGGCTAAGATTCCTTAGAGATGGTCATGCCACTATGTTCATATATGAAATGAAGGATGGCTTTGAGTGGGCTAGTATTGTGAAGAACCAAACTGCTTTTGATGATGCACTCAAGAAGCTGATCAAGGAAATCAGGGACAACAGAGGTCCTTATTTTGACAAGCTTGAGTTGTTTACACATATTCTGGAAAGAAAGAAGGTGGTCTGGATGGAGGGTGCTCAAGGGTGGAATTCTTGGGTGGAGAACTACGATGATATTCTTCATTAAGAATACTACTTTTTGTTGGCTCCTTTTTTATCATATTCACGAGGACTGTTATATACTTTGTTAGTTTTGTTCTCTCTTGTAATGTTTTGATTAGTTGTGTTGTATTTATGGGTCGAGGCGTTGCCTCCCCCTTACTCACTTTGTAAACTCCTTTTGATCCCTCGATTATTAATATAAAAAATATATATTATATTAAATTATATAATATTTATTTTATTATAATATATTGATATTTAATAAATTATAATATAATATTATCTATTTTAGCATAATATATGATTATTTAATATTAATTTGAATATATAATAATATATTAAATTATATTATAAATACTAATAATAATTTAATAAATAATTTTAATATAAGATAGAAATTATATAAATTATATATGAAAATATGAATCCACATAAATTAAAGTTTGGGAATAAGGATTGTAATTTATGCAAATTTCAATTAGAATTAATTAATATTATAAAGTATATTATATTATTCTAAAATATGTTGTTATATTATATCACTATATATAATAGAAATTTTTTTAATATACTAGCATGCTTATATTTTAAAAATCTACACTAGCTAAAAATATCGAATTTCAAAATATAGTATTAATATAATTATATTAAATTAGTTAATAATAAACTTAAAATTATTTATTTATTATTAAGTATAGAGTTAATTTTATTATAATTATAATTAAATAAAATTTGATTAATTTTTTCAAAAGTGTATACTCTACTATAATATTTTTTACAAGTATTTTGACAATAGTTTCTATATTATAATATGATATGTACTAAAGTATTAAAATTATTTTTGTAATTATAATTACTGAATCTATCTTCAACTTCATATCAAATAATGTTATTTCAATATTTACAATACACTATGTGGGCAAATACTAACCACTACATGGCACTTGGTTAAAACACATCAATATATAATAGTAAGTTATTTAAAATTTTGATGATTATAATTATTATTGTGAAAGGGTGTAAGAAAAATCAAGAAGAAATAAGTGATTTTTTAAATTTAAAACTAATAGTTCATTAATAAAGTTAGAGAAAATTTTGAGACAGTTAGTTTTGAGATTGTTTTTTTTTAAATGTACTAATATTGATGATTATGATTATGAAAGAGTCTAAGAAACCTCAATAATGTTAGAAATAAATGATTGCTTTTTATTAAAATTAATAGTTCACTTTTAGAGACAGGAAATTTTGAGAGGGTTACTTTTTAAGATTATTTTTGTTTTTTTAAGATAGACTATTGATAATTATGATTATGAAAGGGTGTCAGAATTAAAGTTAGAAATAAGTGATTTCTTTTTATTAAAAGTAATATTTAGTAGTAGAGTTAGAGAAAATTGTAAAGGATAATTTTTTGAGATTGTATTTTGAAAAAATAGACTATTGAATTTGTAGAAGAGATGGACAGTTTTAAAATGTTTTTTAAGTGTTGAAAAAAGAAATATTAAATAATAATTATTTCAAAATTTGCTACAAACAAAATTTATAATAGCATTTACACAAACAATAAATAAAAACAATCATAACATGACAACAATATATTCATTCATCTTTAACACATAATAAAATCTATAAACATAAACTATTATCTAGAATATCTTAATAAACTATCGTCATCTTTTCTAATGTTACTTCTATCTCTATAGATTTCCATGCATAATATATATATTGAAAATGACTTGTATGTTTTTCTTTTTTAATAAAGAACAGAAGAAAGCTGGATTGTTATATTTTATTGATTTTAGGAGAAAATAATGTTTGTGCAAATATTTAACCAATGATCAGCAAAGAGATAAATTATTTTAGAGTTGTCATATTATAGCTAATAATTAATTTATTTAATTATTAGTCTATTATACTCTACACTTAAGTTAAACCTAGGCATCTTATTATTCTTTAAGGTTTTCACCTTTAGGGTTTCAGTATCCTTTTATAAGGATTCCCTCTTTGTATTTTATTAATTCACTTATTGAATCAATTAATGGAGTAAGATTATTGTATTGAGATTTTCTCTCTCATTTGTTATTCTCAATCATGGCTTCTCTTTCTTAGATCTGTGATTACATGTCTCCATAGTTTTTTCTCTCTTTCTGTGATAGGTGTTTGCATGCAAGGACTCTTGGGAGATGTGGGTTGCTTTTTGTCAACTCCAACATGGTATCAGAGCTTCAGATCTCCATGCCCCTGTTCGTTATTTGAGAGGGTTTAATCATGTTCTTCAGATCTATATTTTTTTAGAAGCTTTTTATGTGGATTTAGGGAGGACCTTTGTTTCTGGTCATTTTGGGCTCAAACAGACATCACCGTTGCGCTCAAAGCACCCAAAACCACAGAATCCATATAAAAATTGTCCATTTTGGACAACTTTGCAATTTGAGGCAAATTTTTTTGGGCCCATAGCCATACGGATCTGCAATGCATCACTAGGCAGCATTTTTTTTTGTTTTTGGGATGCATCCCCAGGCAAAAAAAAAAATCGCATGATTCCCAAGACAATGATTTTTTGGCACAATTATTGAGGTAACCTTTTTTTATTTTCGGCACACATCCTGAGACAAAAAAATCTTGTACAATTCTCATTGCATCAATTTTTTAATTTTTTGTGCATTTCCTGAGGTAACAAATTGGCACGCATCCCGAGGTGCTTTGCATGTGTTTTTTGACTTTTTTGTTCTCTATAATGACTTGTGGTCTTTTGGCCATATCATAAGCATACAGTATCAAATTTTTGACTTCTTTATATTGTCAGAAAGCTCTTTTTGAGCCCGATCTAATGGCTAAGGTTTGATTCTCTGATTTTTCCATTTTGATGGCATTTTTTGCTGTCAAAGTTGATGTTTATTTTTGCCTTCCGAGAGCCATATCCTGGTCATCCAGACTCCTTTTTGGGCAAACCAGATATCATCAGAAAGTTGGTTTTGTGAGTTTTGCAGTGGCAGGGGTCTTTTGTCCAGATTCTACTCTAGGTTCTTTCTCCTCCGAGTTTTGCACTTTCGTACTCTGGTGGATTACTTAGATTCTATAGGTCCTGGGATCTCTTCTTCTGTTCTTCTGGCTCACTCTTCTTTCTTTATTCTGAGAATTGTATACTTCTCTTATGTAGCATTCTCTTTTCTGTAAACACACTAAGATAAAGTGTCTGCTTCTACATATCTCATATTTTGAGCACCTTGTGTTTGTTTGTACTTGCACTCAGTTATAAAGTGCCATGGGGGGTTATGATGTTTTTCCTTTTGTGCTCATCCACCTTTGTCAAGTGAGTGTACCTTCCATGACATTAGCCCATACTATGTGTCCATGATGTTTCTAGCATTTCATTTCAATGTTCCTGTCACACCTCTCTCTGTTCAGCATTATGGGTGGGTTAACCTGTTAAATCTATTGCTTCCTTGGTTCGTTCGATTGATCTATGTATACAGTTTTTGTTCCTATGTACTAGGCGGATGCAGTGGCTAGGCACCTATGCATTTCAGTGAGATGGATCATCTACTTGTGTGTGTGAAAATTGTACCTAATCTATAGACACAACACTTCAGTAAAACATTAGAGGTTAGCAAAAATCAAAATCGTGCAAAATTAAAATCTAATTTAACCAAGCGATTTACTGCCTTCTAGTAGGTGCAAGATTGATGTTCTCAGATTGTTATCGAGATTAGTGACCTAGATGACACCTAAATGAAGGATTTGGATGCAATTAATCTAGATATGAATTGAATGCAATTAATTTTTTTATTTTTTTTTGGATTTTCTATGCAATAAGAATGATAAAATGATATGAAATCTATGATATGTAAAAACTGATATGCTATGAATTGATCTAACAATAATATGAATCTATGCTAAATGATATGCAATGCTCAAAACTAGAAAGATCTCACAATAGCTTGGATTCACAAAGATGATTCTTCAGACTCCAATTCGATAGCGTGAGAATGCAAATTTGTGGATTTGAGAGAGATGAATTATGAAGAGCTGAGCCTTGTTTTTATAGAAATCCAAGGCTTTGGAGGTGCATGGAAGAAAGCCATAAATCACTCAGATTAACTCAGCTTGATTTTTGAGTTATCTGATAATAAAGATAATTTAATTCACAAAAATATGCAAAAGCTAAGTTTTAACTCAAAATAGAGTTTAGCTTTAATTGATAATTGATAGTTGTCTGCTTTTATGATTGTGCATGTTTTATTTATGAATTAATTTAATAATAAAGTGATTTATTTCCAACTTAACTACTTTTTGAAAATAAGCAATTGATTTATGGGTTAATCAATTATTTAATCAAACTTTTATTAAAAACTATATTATTAAATAAGACAACTTGCTTTAATTAATTAAATAAAAATTTAATCAATTATTCATAGGATATTGGATTTATTGTCAAAATTAAATAATACAATTAATAATAGATAGAATTAAATTTAACTACACAATAAAGTGGCAAATATTAAATCTAATTAATTAAATATGAAAATATTCAATTAATCAAACTTAGGATTAATGTGATTATTGCCAAATAATTATTAAATTAAAGATAATTAAGATAGTTAGAAATATTGCTAGGAATATTCCTCGATGCAGAATTTAAGATAATCAATTAGGATTCGATGATGTTTAGATGTGCCTTAGGTTAGGACTTCGATGTTGATTTCATTTGATTTGTAGATGTAGGAGGTTAATGAACTTATAGCCCATTTTTGAGGTATTACATTTTGCCCCTCTTTGAATTATTGTGCGAAGCGCAGTGGTTCAAAGACAATCTGTGTTTGATAGAGATATGAAACTGATTCGAAATTGATAATTGATATGAGACAGAAGCTGATTGATATTTATTTGATATGAAGATAATAGGTCCTGAATGACCAAAGATAATGTTCACTATAACAGCAAATGAACCTATGATTGCGAAAAAGTGTCAAAATGCCTGATTCCAAACCTTAGGATTGCAAAGAAGTGAGTGACCGGTTCTAGACTTGATTGTCTTAGCAGAACTAGTAGGTATCACATTTGAATCCTTTAGTTGCCGAAGAACCAAGGAAAGAACACTATGCTCCTATGGTTGCAAAAACTAATATAGTTTATAAGATTAGGAGAATACCATATTGATATGGATCTAGATGAATCTGATATGCCCCAAGTGATGATAGATTTGCCCCAAGTGATGAGGTCTTTTGATGAATCAGCAACTAGACGTGGTTGTTGTCTTGGTCACTGATGAAAGATAATATATTCCAAATAAAATTAGATTTATAGACTTGAATGATGTGCAATACCATGCCCCCTTTAGGATTAAAATTGAAATCTGACAAGAGAAGTCAGCGTTAAATGGTTTAGAAGCATGTAAATTGATTTGAGAAGTGGTTAAACATGTCTGGGAATGCATTCTGCATCATTTAGAGGTCCAGATGACCAAGTTTGACTAGGTTTGACCATGAGTTGACCATGGTTGACCAAGTTGAAATTTTAATAGTTTGATGTAAGATAATTAGTTAAGTTGAATAAATGGATTTCTACTATGATTGAAGGTTGATTATGCAAGTAGTTAATAATATAAACAATCTCAGATTTTGATTTTGATCCTGAAGAAGGATTCTACTTGCTGTTTCAGTGGAGGAACCTTCATGCGAGATTCAGCTCTTGTTAGATTTGAAGATGCGAGTGGAGAATTGTTTAAGCATTGAAGTTCGTTTAATCATTATGAGATCATGCAAAGTGCAAAAATGCCAAGAGGCATGCAAAATGAAATGCAACCTAAGACCTAGGACCTAGTCACTGATCATATGTCAATTTGTTATCATCATTGAACTTTTAGGTAACCAGATAAATCAATACAATGCCCACTAGCTAAAAAAGCCATAGGCATATGAATATTGATTTGTATGTGCAAGAATCAATACAACACCCACTGGTCAACAACCATAGATATATGAATATTGATTTTGTTTTCGAAATGTCGGATTAGATATAAGCACCAAGGCACAAACACTAGGATGACCTGAATATCATGTCCATTTTGATATAGCAATTTGTATAAGCATCGAAACATAAACATCGTGATGACCTGAATACGCCTTGCATGACAAACACATCAAACAGCCAAAAAATCATTCTAAATCCAGTGTGAATTACCCGTAGTGACCCTTTATTGTTCACATCCTTAGGTAAGATCATGTTTCACAGTAGGAGAAAGAACTCACTCAAAAAGACAATAGTTAGATCAATACTTCTTTGAATCATCCGGGTATCAATGGTCGAGGTACACATGGCCATCCAATTCGAGATAGAGGATCTTACAGTCGGACACCATTTCAATCCAGAATTTCCAAAGTTGTTAGATTTTCACATACAAGAAGAAAACAAAGAAAAGATTATGCCCCCAGTCATCATTCTCTAAATCCTATAAAGGACATCATCGAAGAGCTTGAAGGGACACAATATGCAAAAATCTCAATGTGAATCAGTAAGCATACAAGGAGATAAAAGCATGTAAAAAGAATAGATTGTTTTCAGTTTGATGTTTGATGTTGATGACATTGTTGTAGATGCAAAATCTTTTCGGGAGACAAGATTAACTGACTGACTCACATGAAGCTTCAAAATGACTCTGACTAGATATGATACGTCTAAGATACACTGGAGACCATAGGATATGATATTGACTACCCACAAGTGTTAAGCATTGATAGGATATAGACACTATTGTAGATTGGTGTACAAACTGACTTATTGAAAATAGGAATGCAGAAATAAATCGGGAGATATGTACAAACTAAAGCAAGACTAAAAGCTAGGAAAGACCAAGATTATACTGATAGATGGAGCATTTTGAAACAAGTGGCACCAGTTTGTTGGGTTTTCACCATCTTGGTAGAGATTCATTTTTTGCTACCAAGGCGCCTGTTTCCAAGTTTTCACCAAAGCACTTTTTTTCTTTTTTTTCATTTTTCATTTTTTTTTTTTTCAATTTTTTTTTTTTCAATTTTTCAATTTTTTAAAAAAAAATTTCAGGACATTTTACCATAGACTGAATTCCTTAGGCGTAGAATTTCTTTAGATGGAGAACGTTGATTGGTTATCGGAGTTGTTCTTCTTCAATCATTGAAAGTTGATAGGCACTAGAGCCAAAAGTAGCAGTGATGGCAAAGGGACCCAGCCAGTTGGGTTCAAACTTCCCCTTGCATTCTTGATGGGATTGATTTTTAGGATTTTCTCTCAAGACTAGATCACCAACCTGAAATTCTCTGTGTCTAACTTTCTTGTTGTAGCCTCTAGACATTCTCTTCTGATATAATCTGAGATGATCATATGTTTCTTGTCTACACTCATCTAGTAGTTCAAGTTCTTGCAACCTAGACACTCTGTAGTCATCATCAGTTATGAGACCATGCATTCTAATTCTTAGTGATGGGATTTCAACCTCAATAGGTAGTACCACTTTAGAACCATAAACTAAAGTGAAAGGTGTAGCCCCAGTAGGTGTTCTGATACTTGTTTTGACACTGGTTCTAATACTTGTTTTGATACTTATTCTGATACTGGGTCTAACACTGATTCTGATAATTGTTCTGATACTGGTTCTGATACTGATTCTGATACTAATTCTGATAATTATTCTGATACTAGTTCTAATACTAATTTTGATACTTGTTATGATACTGGTACTGATACTGGTTTTGATACTTATTCTGATACTTGATATACTTAATAGCATCTTTTTCCATTGCAAACTCCCAAGCAAGATCATATCATGCAGTCCCAATGTCTAGCAAGGTGGAGAATAAGAGGGATTAGCAAGTTGGTGGATGAGATGGAAGATAAGAGAATGAAGAAGAATGAAGGGAAGAAATCCTCAAGGGAAAACTCCTCAAGAATACCCAAGCTAGGAAAAAATTTTCATGTAAAGCACATTTAGATAAGCAATGATAGGCCAGCATAGGATAAGTCACAAAAGCGTAATGCCAAAGAAGGATAGGATGTAGTCCAAAGGAGTAGACATGTCAAGAGGCTTCATAGCATCATGTTTCACTCTTTTTTTTTTGTTATTAGAGATCAAGACTAAAGGGGAAAATGATAGCGATAGGTGAAAATGAATGGAGGAAGATGGATATGAAGGCTAAACATGGAAGGAATGAAAGCAAGATCATCATAAGATAGCTCACAAAATAGCCAAATGTTCATGTATAGATCAACATTGTTAAGATCAAAGAGAGAAGATGAAATTGATGAAATATGCAGAAGAACTACGCATGACGCTTGATCGCCAGGTTTTCATCATGGTAATTATCCAAGGTGCCACAAGGAAGTGGTTTTCACCATAGGATGAATTTATTTCTCTTTACTTTTGCTACCAAGGAGCCTATTTTCAGGTTTCCACCAAGGCACACTTTCAATTTTTTTTAAATTTTTTTTTTTTTTTCTGAATTTTTGGAAGAAGGCAAGCTTTTTAGATAATTCTCCTTGAAAGGATAAACCATGATATGCCAAGGATTCAAGATGATATGCTCAAATATGCTGATAGGGAGAGGGAAATGGAAGAGAAAATGGAGGATAAGGTTTTATGTAAAGCGAGTGAGGTTGGAAAATAGGAGGAATAGGCAAATGAGGAAAAAGGATAGAAGGCAAAAGGATAATGAATGGAAGGATTGTGAAAGGGTAGGTGGAAAGGAAGGCAAGTGGAAAGGAAGGAAAGCTCAACATCAACACATACCTTGAAGGGTGGTGAGAGGATGGAGGAATCATGAATGAAGGAATACGTGAAGGAATATGGTGAATGGATAGTAGAGGTTGTGGTTTAGGCGCATGGAATGGAAGAATATTTTTGGAAGAAGATAAAGTGGAAGTCTTTGGAAGCTTGAATGTCAATTTCACTTTTTGCTCAACACCAGACTCTTTCAAAAGAGACTTTGGAATCCATATAGCCGTAGGATTTTTATTTCCTTTTGATGATCTAGAGAGAATATCTTCAATGATGGATTTTGGAACCCATACTTGTCTTGTAGTTTTTTTCTTAGATATCTCTTTTGACTTTATGTTTCCATGTCTATTAGAGGATACATGGTGATCTTCTTTTTTTGATGGATTCTTGTATTGCTTCTTTTTCTTATATTGAACATTCAAGTTACTTCCAAAGGACTTGGGACTTGTGGAAGAAGGAGGATATGACTAGTTTAGATGGGTGGGTGGATGAAAAGGATTAAAGGGTATGCATCTATGTTGATCTTGAGGAAAGATAGGAGATGGAGGGATGTAAGGACCCAAGATGGATGGTGAATTAGGAGAGTTAGGAGGGGACAGTGAAGGGACATAAGGACCCAAGATGGAAGGTAGACATGAAGCCTTTAGTAGTGGTGGAAGAGGTCCAAGGATGGAAGTGGAAGATGCAAAAGGATAATCAATAAGTTCATCAGCATCTTTATAGTGAGCATTAGAATTTTTAATAGAATCATGGACATCTTGAATATGACCACCTTCTTTGATAGGATTGTTCAAAGCTTGCAAAGACCTAGGAAGAGTAGAAAGTGGAAGCGAACATGGAGTGGTAGAATAAGAAGATGGAAGACTTTGATCTTGACAAGGATCTTTGGATAGCATAAGCGCATAATTTTTCTCTTGATTGTCAATGAGCTTAACATTGGAAGTAACAACACCATTTTTACCAACCTTAATGGAAGTATCATCTTTGGAAAGTGCAAGTGTAGTAAGATTATTTTGATTGTCAATAAGCTCAACGGTGTAAGTAGTAACTTGATCTTGCTTAAGAGAAGACTTAAGACATGGTGGAATGCATGAAAAAGGATGTGCAGGATCAAAAGAACCCCAAAGCAGATAAGAGACATCATGAAAAGGATTGGATGACATGGAGGGTTCTTGATCTTGATCTTTCTTTATGTTCTTTTCTTTATGATTTGTGGAATCCTCTTGACATGGAGCCACTTCTAAGGACAAGGAAGCATGCTGGGATTGTATCGAAGACTTTGGAAGGGATGGTGGAGGACTAGTCGAAGTAGGCATTGTAGCATATAAAGACTTAAGCTCTTTAGGTATAGCATTATTGAAAGTATTTGCAGCCAAGTGAAGGTTATCTTGAGTTTCTTTAAGAGGTAGCCTTGGAGGATAACTATAGGAAACCGCATGAAAAATATCAGGGCTTGTGTTGAATGAAGGTTCTGTGAAAGATTTGAAAGACTCGAAAGCTTTAGGAAATGTATAGGTATTGGAGGAAGTAGGGGATGGAAGGGAGCCATCGCTAGACAAAAGTTCAACATTAACATGATCTTTCTTGAGAAGATAATCTTTATTTTCAGCAGGAGAGTCCTTAGGAGAAGGATTCTTATAATATTGATGCTTCAAGCTAGCACGATGCATTTTATAGTCCTTAGCAGTAGTAGATGGATCATAATCAAGGTATTGTCCACAAAAGCCATCAAAATCTCTTTCAAAATCAGAATCATATGGATCACCATCATGATCTATCCAATGTGACATCCCATTTGTAGTAAGTAGGAACACACGACGAGGAGGACTCTCAGGAATAGAGGTGTCATAGGTATCATTACATTGTCTGTCATCATAGTCATCATAGTCTCCAAAGCTGGATGTGTCACTCTCCATGGAAGAGGTATCATAAGGGTTATCACATTGCTCAAATTCTATCCGGGGGCATGGTGACATGTACAAGTCTTTATCAAATGGAAAAGGACATAGAGCTTCCATGGAGAACTCTTTAGGTTCTTTTTCTTTCTTAAGATTGTTAAGTTCAACTTGCATAGCATGCATCTGTTTCATCATAGCGGTGATTAAAATTTTTTTCTCATGTGTACTGATTTTTTGAGACATGTGTACTAATTCTCAATGGCTACTACTCTATTCTTGATACAATGACTTGTATGACACATTCCGAAAATAGGCTGAAAAAGCTAAATATCTGGCAATTCTGACAATTTTTTTGACAACTTTCAAAAATTTTCCAAACGACACTCTACAGACTTGTACGACAGTGGGTATGCTATGAAACGATAGTTGTAAAACTCGTACGATAGTTGGGTAGCAATGAAATGACAGTTGAAAATCTCATACGACAGTTGCAAGATTTTGACTTTAAGAATTTGTTGGCATGGAAACTCGTACGACACTGGGTACTCAATCATATGACAGATGGGTTGTAATGAAATGACACTTGAAAAAACTCATATGACTTTTGACTTCCTGAAATAATTTTTGACTCCAAAAAGGATTTTACGTCAATTTTTGTAAAATTTTGAGTTTGCAGATTCGGATTGTTTGCAAATTTTAATGTCCAGATTTTGAGGATTGTAACAGATTTGTTCATTTTTAATAACCAAATAGATAAACAAGGGCAAAAGCAACCTTGCGCATGAGCAATCAAATGACTTATTCGTTCTAATCCTCAAAAGCGCTATTGTGTATGTTCCAAAAATGTTTTGCAATAACGCACATATACCCTATAAAATGAAACTTTGGCCTCGCTAGGGTTTTTAGTAATGGTTTGACTCTGCAACTTTTATGATCCAAAAGGGTGAACTCCAATCCCGATGCATCAGGGTTTTGACACAGTCTGAGAACTTAATCTTCAGGAGCTGCTAGGGAGATCTAACAACCCAACAATGAACCATACCTGTGGAGATTTCTTCCACAAGGACATTTATATAGCGGTTGTCACTACCACGGCGAAAATGGCTATTACCGCTTGAGGTTCCGTCAATGCAGTTTTTCGTGTGAAGGGATTTCTGCTACGGTTAACCCTCTCTAAAGGTGACTCATAATAGTATACCACAAGGGGACTTGGCTCCAAATCCAAGGTTTTGATGCCTCTTCACTTTTAACCCAAATAAAGCAAGAAGATTAATCTGACACGCTAAGACAAAGTTTTGCTTCACCAAGGTCTATGATGTCAACTCCATGTGATCTATCAACCTCTCCAGGGAGAGAATGTATCAATCAATAAGAGAAGGTGCACTAACCAATTTTGATTCACCAAAGCTCATGATATCAACCCCACGTGATCTATCAACCTCTTCTGGGAGAGAATGTATCAATCAATAAGAGAAGACACACTAATCGAGTTGAATGTGAAACACACTAAGTATGCTCCCTACCTACAAGGATTCTATCATCAAGAAGGATTTCACTAGGAATCCAATCTCTCAAGAATCACAAATAGTGTTCATAGGGCCTAATTACTATGTGAGCATAGATGTATGTTTCCAAAAGCAAATCTACCAAAAGTACCCAAAAAGCAAAAAGAGGAACACTTAACACTTAAAGCGAATATGAGATGAGTCCACAAGGTGGAACACTTAACACCTCACACAAGCTAAAAATGAGTCCCCAACTTAGAAAATAAGTGAGTTTCTAAAAGCACAAAAGGGTTGCCTGGTGGAACACTTAACGCTTCTATCCTATTGACCCCTCCCCTTTATGGCACTGAGATTGCAACCACGGGGCGAAATGAGGGGTCAACGGATTAGCGAGTCCAATAACCTATGATAGCAATCAAGATCAATCACAAGTAATCTAAGACTGCTAATAAATACTTAAGGTGTCACAACCTAGTATCAATTATGCAAGTGTGTAAAATAAAAGTATGAAAAGAATCACCCAAGCTAGACACAGGAGAGATTTATTTTAAGCCCAAATTAAAATATTATCAGCACAAGTGGAATACCTAAGATCCTTGCAACGTGCTTAGTAGATTTTTACCTGATTTCAGCAAACTTTACGCTTTTTTCAATCAAAACTAGCAAGAGTCAATCACAAATAGAGAATTCCAACTATTAAGATTAGCTGTTAGTCAAAATCCAAAAATCAAATTTGACAAACTGGCTGCAAAAATGAAACGACAATTGAAATCTAATGCCTAAACTCGTACGATAGTGGGTCTATTACCAAATGATAGTAAGAAACTCGTACGACAGTGGGTATGCTCCTAGACGACAGTCTGGAAACTTGTACGACACTAGGTGTCTGATGAAATGATAATTCAGCTTCCAAACGACAGTGGGTGTCTGATGAAATGATACTCGATCAACTATCATATGACAGCAGGCTCAAACTCATATGACTTTTGTCAAAAACTTGTACGAAGATTGTACGGACAAAAAATAAAAATCATATTTTTGCACAGAAATTGAGGAGAAAAAGATAGAAATTGATAGACGACAGTAAGAAACTCGTACGACAGTGGGTACCTGATGAAACGATACTCGGTCAACTGTCATACAACAGTGGGTATGCTCCCAGACGACACTGGGTGCCCGATGAAATGATAGTCTGAAAAACTCATATGATAATTTGAAAAACTCGTGCGACACTGTACGGACCGAAATTAAAAATCACGTTGTATGGATAGTTTTGATAGAATACCACAGAGAATACCACCAGGACAGGCAGCAGCAGGTGAGTTCTGATAGAGAAATGATAGAAGATTGATAGAAATGAAGGGAAGCCCATTTCAGGGCCCCACGGTGGGCACCAGAAATGTGTGTGTGAAAATTGTACCTGATCTGTAGACACAACACTTTAGTAAAACATTAGAGGTTAGCAAAAATCAAAATCATGCAAAATTGAAATCTAATTTAACCAAGTGATTTACTGCCTTCTAGTAGGTGCGAGATTGATGTTCTTAGATTGTTATCGAGATCAGTGACCTAGATGACACCTAAATGAAGGATTTGGATGTAATTGATCTCGATATGAATTGAATGCAATTAATTTTTTATTTTTTTCGGATTTTATATGCAATAAGAATGATAAAATGATATGAAATCTATGATATGTAAAAACTGATATGCTATGAATTGATCTAACAATAATATGAATCTATGCTAAATGATATGCAATGCTCAAAACTAGAAAGATCTCACAATAGCTTGGATTCGCAAAGATGATTCTTTAGACTCCAATTCGACAGCGTGAGAATGCAAATTTGTGGATTTGAGAGAGATGAATTATGAAGAGCTGAGCCTTGTTTTTATAGAAATCCAGGGCTTTGGAGGTGCATGGAAGAAAGCCATAAATCATTCAGATTAACTTAGCTTGATTTTTGAGTTATCTGATAATAAAGATAATTTAATTCATAAAAACATGCAAAAGCTAAGTTTTAACTCAAAATAGAGTTTAGCTTTAATTGATAATTGATAGTTGTCTACTTTTATGATTGTGCATGTTTTATTTATGAATTAATTTAATAATAAAGTGATTTGTTTCCAACTTAACTATTTTTTGAAAATAAACAATTGATTTATGGGTTAATAAATTATTTAATCAAACTTTCATTAAAAACTATATTATTAAATATGACAACTTTCTTTAATTAATTAAATAAGAATTTAATCAATTATTCATAGGATATTGGATTTATTGTCAAAATTAAATAATACAATTAATAATAGATAGAATTAAATTTAATTACACAATTAAGTGGAAAATATTAAATCTAATTAATTAAATATGAAAATATTCAATTAATCAAACTTAGGATAAATGTGATTTATTGCCAAATAATTATTAAATTAAAGATAATTAAGATAGTTAGAAATATTGCTAGGAATATTCCTCGATGCAGAATTTAAGATAATCAATTAGGATTCGATGATGTTTAGATGTGCCTTAGGTTAGGACTTCGATGTTGATTTCGTTTGATTTGTAGATGTAGGAGGTTAATGAACTTATAGCCCATTTTTGAGGTATTACACTACTAATTTCTTTTCAATGTCTCACAAAATGGATTTGATGTTAATCTATTATTTAAGATGGAAATAAAATAGAGGAGAAAGTGATGTAAATTACTTACCCTCCAGTCATATCCAGGGACCACCTGAGTGACAATAGATCTATGGAAGGGCACGCTTCCATCCATCAATCTCTTCTCTTAAATATCAATCTGGATGTCTATAATGTTTTTGAAATGACTTGTTGCATAGACTGGATTCATTGTCCGGGTATCCAACTTGGGTTGGTATAATGATATGTTCTTAAAAGAGAAAATATCAACCCAAGGGAAGCCAGCATGAAGCCTGCTTCCATCAGACACAATGCAGAGCTTAGCACTATGCTTAATTGCATTTTCCAGGCTTAAATCAATGATTTCTCCCCTCTTTAACTTGTGGGTGTCAAGAAACACATTCAATCCAACTGCGAAAAGAGCTTGAAAGAGATGATCAACCTATCTATTATAATTAAAAGAAACTTTGGTGGCAATAGGTATGTAAGGCTTGAATCCATCCATCTTAGATGTACAGGCGTGCAAACGATTCAATGCACTTGTCCACAACTTGAAGTTGAGCATTGTATAGGGTTATAATGGGACAGATTCCAATCATATGAGTCGGCCGATCATCTCAACATTTAACAAAGTCATAGAATGGTGAGGTAAATTATGCCATTGAATGCCACACCCACTATTTTTTAAAATTAGTTTATTTTTACATCGTCCTAGAATCAAACACATTTAATACAGTTATGTCTTTTGATTGAAAACATGTTGGCTCTTATTAGTTCATGCCAAGGGAGAGAACTCTTGGGAAGGGTTGGAGCTTAACCCATTATTAATCCTCACCCCATGACCAATTGCATTGTTTTATTTTCTTCTTCCGACAGTTATCTCTAATGTTTGTAAAGAAAAGATGATCGACTGTTAGGGGCCACCTACCCATTTCGAATGTTGGCACATGCCCTGTGGGCAGAACAGAGGCTTCCATGATTTACAATGCGAGAGAAAGATAGAAAACCAAAGCAAGGGTGTTGGGAGGTTTGCCTTCGCAGATGACCTAGCCAGCTGGCATTTTCAACAAGGGCCTGGCGAATATCGGAGTGTTGGGATTACCATTTTGACAAAGGGTTCTGGGCTCCCATTTTGAGTTCCTGTTGTGGCCTTGTTGCATTCTTATTTTAACATGCAGGTGATCCATGTGCTCTGTTGTTCAGGCTACATTCATTGATTTGTGTGCGCGGCATAATAAAGGAAGAGACTAGGTAAAAACCCCTCTAATTGCAACCCGTCTATTCTGTGGTACAGGAGATTATAGAGAACACATGTTTGAAGCGTTGGTAAACTGATTTCTACAAACACGTTTTCCACTTGGATCAGGTGGCTATCGCCAGGAATGGCTCTATGAATCATTGTTTTATTTTAACAGTGTACCTCGTAGCGAATTTTTATACAAACTTTTGTACATGTAAGAAAATACAACCAATTTCCCTCTCTGAATGTTCAACAATTAACAACATACAATTTCCCTTGCATTTATCTGATATTTTCCCATCCAGGATGAGGGGAATTGCAGGGATCATCTTTGGGTCTTCTTGAAGACACTACATTTCTCGAATGGCTTTACTACTATCTCTGAGAATGGTGTTTTAATAACTTTCGCTCTCCTTCTACAGTTTGTTAATCTTTTCACTAAGAGCTTTCTTCTGCTCTGCACTAATCTTTTCACTAAGAGCTTTCATCTGCTCTGCACTGGTTGCATTTTCATCTCCCAGCTTCATACTCTCCACTCTCAAAGTTTCCAACACTTTTTCCAAATTTTGAATATCTTCTAATTTGTGGCTCCAATCCTCCACAACCGAAAATTTTACTTATATCTATAACTCTTCTCTATATTTTTACGCCTAGGCATTTTACTATGAAAGTGTTCCACCTGATTTTGTTGATCCAATAGCTGCACATTGTGGAGAAGACAATGACTGCCATTGAAAGGATCTGAGCCGTTCAACTTTACATGTCATTAGCTTTATCTTGTTGCTTTTTCAAGCTTAGGAGCGGTGACATTGCAGAGTTTGGGGGGTCCACTTTCTCGACCGCTTTATGGCCTTAGCACCTCCATTTTCACCGACATTTGTAGTGCATTGTTTGGGAGAATGCAACACCAGTTAGGTAGCAGCATAAGTAGGCCCTTGCGTTCCCAGTATCGTTGTGGGCTCTGTGCTAAAAACTGACCTGTAAATTCTATAAATTTTGTGCTAGGCATTGAAGAGTATGGGAAAGCACTTAGCGTCCAGCAGAATTATGACGTGAGGGTCGCGAGATAAGGGCGGCCTAGGCGGCATATTCACTCTGAATACGATGCTGTTATATTTTTGTATGCGCTTCCTGAAGAATGCCTCAACGCCTTTCTTTACGAAGTAGTCGTAGCGATCGGCAATGGCTCCGATGATGGGCAAGCCATAGCTGTCGGGGACCTCCTGTACTTCTCCATGCCTTTCAGCTGGCACCTCTGGTACTCTTCCATAGCTCGAACAAGAAGCCATGGAATAATAGAACACCTCTCAACTCTAATTCACCTGATGGCAATGTGAAAGCATGAGTAACCCTAAATACAACTACTTCTATAGACAGCTTAGCAATTCACCTCTATTCCCCCACAATCAATCAATCCTGAAAATTTTTAGGAAGAATGAGGACAGCTGGAAGCCTTCAAAATTTATATCTTAAAACGATTCCACAGATTGTGGAAAGTTAATATCATCAACGTAAACCTAGTTCTAACCAGAGTATATTCCCCTTATCATGAACTTTTGCAGATAAATTTAACTCTTTTCCAAGCCAGCAATTGTTATTATTGAAATTTAGTCAAAACTTTTATTCTGATTATCATAATTTCCTTTTTACTTTATTCCCAAATAGTACAAATTTTTTATTTTACAATTACTTTAAACCATATGGTGTTAATGAATGATAGGATTAATACAATCTTAAACATTTTTGTACAGCTGTTGTAATGCAATTCAATACATACATACATACAATTGTACATAGACATACATGTATACATACATACATGTCAATTTAATAGGTAAAATTCATCATCCATTTCAATATTAATATTATAAAATGGTGACATATTATTTCGTTTTTAAAATTGCTCAAACGATTTTCTTTCTTAGGTACGTATTTCAGGCAACCGCTTTCCAGCTATATCATTTAATATGGCTGGAAGCCTTATACATATCATCAATGCACTGACAATTTGACAACCGTACTCACGCTTGCTGTAGAAAGTAAGTCAAATCAAAACAAAGTTTTAAGTTTTTATTTGAAGGCACAGTTTTATTTAAACTTTTTTAATTTTAAATATTAGTAATTATTTTTGAATTATATAATTAAATATTTTTACGTCGAGAGGCGTAACAACTACAGTGGCATAAATCTCCTTTCTATAAGAGGTCATAAAAAATAACGTTGTAAGAGTAAAAAAACTCCTACGATTCCTCTGTCAGCTCACACTTCACTGCATCAATTTTTAAAGTTTTAAAAAATATAAAACAAATACAAGATGCTGAGAATAGCTGGAGAATAAATGAATGGTCACCACAGTTACAAAATTTGAAGATGTGGTAAGCATGCAGAAAAAACCGAAACTCGGGGTAGAAAACGCATGATATTGGAAACATTTGTTGTTTCTATTAAATTGGCAGCCCTCTCTGTAGATTCATTATGGAAGATTTGTGATAGAGGATACAAAAGATTTAGAAGCCGAAGAGAGGATATGGAAGATCCCAGCACTTTCGTATGGTAATGACTGTTTCCCTCTGCATTGCAATTTTATAGACTTTGAACATTTACATTCTATTGCATGTGCATGTTTTAAAGTTTGTGGATTTATTCCTTATCTCTGTCTATCGCTTTCGTTCCCCACCCATATCTGTGTATTGCTGGCTTTCTTTCTTTCTTGAAAAGGTGATTTTCAATACAGGCACAATCAGCGCGTCGCCCATAGTTTTTGATCCAAATTAATAATATTTTTCATTGTTTTTACATGCTTCTCAAATGAATATCGTGGCTCTTTAAAGCCAAATGTAACTGATTGGCTTAGTGATTGCAAGAAAAAATAGCAAGTTTCGAGATATATGCAAGAAAGCTTCTTTCAATATATGCTTTTGTTTTTGTTGGAAAATACTCAGACTTTCTACTATCTACAACGGCGCTTACATGCTTCACAAATTAATACCGTGGTTATTTAGAGCTAAATGTAACCAATCCGCTTAGTATTATGTCAATTCATGATTGCAGATAAAAATGGCAGGTTTTGATTAGAAAACTTAATGATTTCGGACATGTAAATTTGCCCTCAATTTAGCTATTGCATTGCGAAAGCTTGAATTCCAATTTCTACCTGAAATTGCAGCTCACCAACTCACCAACAGAGCTTGCTTGAAGAAAATGGGGTACGATTAAAGTTCATGTTAATAAAAAAAAGCATCAACCGCATAGTTAATGCCAGGCAACAACAAATTTGTTTCTGTCAAAAAGTATAGTGCTTCCGCATTTTGCATGCATATTTACCCTTAAAATCTCCGGGCAATGTTCTTGTTTGATCCGTTTTATACATTGCATGTCATTTGTAGTTTTATTTTTTACATTATTTTATCCATTTTATTAAAATGTTTCTTGGTTATTATTCTGGAATGAATATCATTTTTTGATTTTATTTTGTTCAACAATAAAGAATTTTTAAAAAGATCATTGATACCTCTGTTGATCTCTATAAACATGACAAAAAAAAATAACACAAAAAATTAGTTAGCTTTTGATTTGTTTTTCAAAAATAAGAATTTTTAAAAGACCATTGATACAACAAATTAATTAGTTTTTTGCGTTAAAAAGAAAATTGTGAATCAATAGTAAAAATGACAACACCTACATTGATTCAAAATAAATCTGCAAATTTCTCACATTAAGTACATATTTCCTCTTCCACTGCTTCATTTCTAGAATTTTAATAAACATCAAAGTGAATCTTGTTTAAAACAAATTAAGATAATATTAAAATTATCTTTACATATTTATAAATATAAACATAGTAATAAAATTATTACTTTAAATAATTTTATAAGAGTTTTTTTTTTTAAATATTATATGAAAAAGTAATTAATGAGAAAAAAGATGTATAATAACAATATAGTAAAAAAAAAATTAGAAACATCTTATTTTTCTAATTGAAAATAAAGATATTTCTATATTGACTTTCTACTTTTGTATTTAGATGTTTCTACATTCTTTTAAAACTATTCTCAATTAGAAAGAGATATATTAGAAGGGTATAAAGAGAATATAGAAACATCTTACTTTTCTAATTCAGATTAAAGATGTTTCCAAAGTAATCAAAAATATCTTACCTTTCAATCAAAATATTAGAACTAATATAAAAGTATCTAAAAAAAGGTAAGATGTTTCTAAATTATCATTTGCATGGTATTTGAAAAATTTAAAAGTACTTAAATAAATTAAATTTATGAGAAAAGTTTTTTTCATATTTATAATAATAAGAAAATCATTATTTTTAAATCATTATTTTTAATTAAAAAATTATTATTTTAAAAAAATTTGTAGAAGATTTCTTACTTTCTATTATTAATAATCTTTTATGAGTTCTTTCAATTGCATGATATTTGAAAAATTTTGAAGTACTTAAATAAATTAATTTAATGTGAAAAGATTTTTTCATATTTTTAATATAATAAAATCATTATTTTTAAATTAAAAAATTATTGTTTTGAAAAAAATTGTAGAAGATTTCTTACTTTCTACTATTAACTATCTTTTATGAGTTCTTATACATACATACATACATACATACATACATACATACATACATAGATATTATATATATATATATATATATATATATATATATATATATATATATATATATATATATATATAATATATATATGTATATATATATATATATAGATATATATATATATATATGTATATGTATATGTATATATACATATACATATACATATACATATATATATATATATATACATATACATACATATATATACATATATATATATATATATATATATTATATATATATATATATATATTATATACATATACATATACATACATATACATACATATATATACTATCTATACATATATATACATACATACATATATATATATATATATATAATATATATATATATATATATATATATATATATATATATATATATATATATATATATATATATATATATATATATATATATATATATATTATATATATTATATATATATATTATGTATATATACATATAGATAGATATATGTATATATACATATATATGTATACATATATATACATAGATACATATATTGTATACATACATATATAATACATACATATATATATGTATGTATACTATATATGTATCTATGTATATATATGTATACATATATTATGATATATACATATATATATATAAGTATCTATATATATTAAATATATAATATAATATATATATATATATATATATATATATATATATATATATCTATTATA